>MU107771.1:17521-40865 GCA_012274485.2 Sinapis alba | reverse complement strand
AATATCTTCTGTTTTAAAGTATAAAGACAATACATCTTTCATCTCCAATAAAATCAAAGAACAAAATATAATAAAAATAGCTTTGTTATATGGACGATAACTATAAGTCCATATCAAAATATATTTTGAGACTACCGATATTATATATACATGCCTAACATTTTCTGTGACCGAGTTGGATAATTGGATTGGTTCTTTAACTATTGCTTACTTTAAAAATTATTTTGAGAAATGTTTAGAACAAATACACAACTTATACTTTTCTGACATATATTTTATATAATCTCTTTTTGATTTATTATTTATAATTAAATTTATTATAATTTTTTGTATTAATTTTTGGTACATTGTTTTACTATTTAAAAAACATTTAATCCATCCACTTAATATAAAGATTTTGGTAACTCATATAATATTTTCTTATACAGATTGTTTTTATCTTCTATTTTAGAAGTTGTTCAGCTTATAAAATTATGGTTGATTTTAAAATGTAATAACTGAATAACTTGATTGAAATTTGTTCCTTTAGTTACAGGGAAGTGATATAATTTCATTTGTATTTTTTTTTACCTTTTCTATTTTATCATATTTGTTACTTTATCGATCTTTTATTTGGAATTTTTATTTTACTTTTGTTAGTGTATATTTATATTTCATTTAATTGTATTGTCAAACGTAAATATGATTTTTCATATTGATCTGAACTTTAAATTATTATTTTTTAGTTTTCTTTATGTATTCTGAGAATCTGAATTTATATGGAGTCTGTGAGTTATTAAATATTATAAAATTAATTTAAAGATAATTTATAATTCATATATATATATATATATAATATCTTTAGTATGTATATTATTCTATATTTTGGATTGCTTTATATTTTGGCATACCAATAGAGTAATGGAAGGATATTCAATATTATGGCATATATAACTGCAAGTGTCATTTCTCATATTTAACTGTTTGTTAGTTCAATTAATTATTTGAAACATTAATTTGAGAGATAAATACATTCTAAGCAATATAAAATAATTTAATTAGTCAAAAGGGTTTTCCTGCAAATTAATTGGCTACATATTATTTCTTCATATGAATTCACATGTACACTCATTATATGATTGAAACGCATGTCTTAAATATAGAGATTGGACATATTGGATTGTGAAATAGAGATACTAAACTGTAGACTGAGAAATTCACCTCTGTAGATTTTCATGGCATTTAGTCAATAAGCCAGTGAGGCTAAAATTATTAAAAAATCACGTGTACCACTTATACTGTCAATACACTCTACTTGAAACACATGCTTGCATCTCTACATAATCCTGACGACCTCGTTAGTACGAAATTTTCCGAAATGATGATGCAACATGATATCACCGATTGATTTAGCTGGCTCATGTTGCCTGAAACACATGCTTGCATCACTGCATAATCCGGATTAGGCATGTGCGTTTTTATCCCAACCTGAAGTACCTACCTAAATCCGAACCAAAAAAATCAAACCGGATCCAAACCGTTATACAAGAATATATGAACGGGACTTATGAGCTTAGTATTTTGAGGTATGGGTATCACCTGAACCGAACCGAAATCCGAATTAGGATCCAAAGATATCTGAAATTAGTTAAATATGTTAATGTTTATATATATATATATATATATTTTAAGATAGTTCAAATATTTTATAGTATTCTAAAAAAACTTGTAGTTTAATTTATTTGTTATTTTGAATGCTTTTCAGTTAGTTTCAATAGTTTGACTAAGTTTTAATTAATTTTTTGAATAATTTATATATTTTAAGTTTTTTTGTCATTTTTCAGGTTTAAAAAAAATATTTTTGGGCTATTTCAGACATTAATTACAATTCAATCCAAACCAAATCTGGAAGGAACCGAAACCCACCCGACCAGATATTTAGTAAAACCTGAATGAGACTTATGAGCATAATACTGAAAATCTAAAATTCTGAATCAACCGAACCGAATCTGACGGAGCCTCCAAACACCCATGCCTAATCTTGACGACTTTGGCCTGCTGAGGTAATGCAAAGTTAGCTGGATCATGTTGCCTGGCTCAATATGATATCAAGCTCGATGATGAAGCCATACACTGTTAATTTATCTTTCAAGGGTAGGTTCTGCCAAAATCCTTTTAGAGGTGAGAATACCCAATAAAACCAACTCAATGGTAACATATCAACTGAACTGTTGCAAAACAGAATTTATAGAGTGCAAGTGTGTCATTCATTTGAAATGAGTGACACACTTGCTTTCATCCTTGACAAAGGTAATAGAGCATTTGAAATCTTGAGAGTGAGCAATCTACTGTACAGTATACATTGATAATCCCTTTTCCATTGACAATACCCATAATAACATTCAAAGTTATTGTACACGCTCCTTTCACATCCTCAAAAGCAAGCCCATGTGTAACACTTAGGTTCTAGTACCTTGATAGGTCGCACTGAATTTCCATCAGGCACTGGGGAAAAGCAAAGCGATGCGAAGATAAGTTTTTTTGAAGCAAAGTAGGTATATCCACATAGGATGGGGTTTCTTGGTTGTCTTGTGGTAAGAAGAGATGCTTAGTACTAAACTTATCACTCTGTGAGTGTGCCTATCCACAGAGAATAAGTTTTTTTGTACTATCCAATGACTTATCCAAAGAACAAAGCTCAGCAGGAATTCAGTAATTCTGAAAAAGTAATGATACAGCCATGCTGTAAGTCATATCAAAATATGATGGGGAAAAGAGCTTCAATGCAATTTTGGTAAGGGCTCAGCTCTGGATACGCAATGTCTATATTTCTCCTTTGAGAAATTTGATTGAAGAATGAGCCAGATAAAGTAGAAGAAAATCTTCTTGTAAGAACCCAAAAATAATAGTTTCACATCAGAATTGGAACTGTGGTAATATATTTAGATGCGAATGAAAAAAATGTGGTAAAAATACATAATCCCACCACCAACAAGACTTGATAAAGCAGACTAAGGCATCCCATTTCAGATTGCATTTAGTGCACTTGATTATCAGTCTCTTAGCAGGTCTGGATTTCAGGTTCCTCAGCGTGTCAGCTACAGGGTAAACTTGCGGGGCCCTGAACAATTCATTCAGCTGCTTTTAATACTTTTGTTATTCGAGGATTTCCAGAAACAAAGATTGGCAAATGTTAGAAGTTTTGTATACCATTTGATACTGGCGCTATGGACAGATAACATTTGAGAAAAATATGTCATCTCCAATAACCAGATTCCTCTTGAATAATGCAGCATTTCTCCAATGGCCTAACAAAATATTGATCCAACCAACCGAGTAAACCTCACAACAAGAAAATGCTCAGTTTTTATATCAGATCCCCTTTGAAGATGACAGCATGAACACACACGGGGACATGAGCGATTCTCAACCAATTGACATACATTAGAAAAAATCATTTAAATTTTTTTTTTTTGCTTTGAAATTACTTGAGTGGTAAGTGATTTTGATCACTTCTTTTGTAAGACTAGTGTGCGTAATCCAACACATAATATAAAATTTCAGTTAAACACATAATCCGTGAGTTATTGTGAACATAAGAACTGATAAACTCCAAAGAAATCTCAGAAATTTAATAAACAAAAAAAAACAGACTACAAAGAGTATTGTATCTTAAACCTGATTAATAAAAGGCTCCATTTGATGCAGTAGCTCATATCCCTCTAAAAAAGTTTCACTTGCGAGAAAGTGAATCGAGTGGTTCATGTCAGGGGTTCTGTCTAAATGAGTCGAGCCATATATAGATGGTAGAGATGGGAGAATTGAAAGGGTCGTCGCCATTGGATGGTTACTGAAATAAAGAGAGTTTCAAAGAATAAAAGTGGAGAAAAAGATATATTAACATGAAGGTTGACATTAGCCTTTTTGTTCAGAGGAAAAAAAAAGAAGAGATCTGTGAAAAAGGGAAGGCAAAAAGATTACTTGGGCTACATATTGGATTCCTAAGATCGGATTTCTACGGTGAACAAAGAAAAATTTAGGTCTAAAACACTAAATAGATAAATAACCTGGGCAGCCGACACATTTGGATCCCATGTAGCTTCACAGCCTCAGTATATACAAAGAAATCAATATCTGAGGAGTAACTTTCATCTGTATTACTCTAGTGTCCATACTTACGATGAAGTTGTACTATCTCAGTGCCTTTAGGTCTGAGTGCACCAACGTATAGGCCTGCAATTCAAATACATAACATATCCTAAGTTAAGTTGTACAAATACATTCTAAACCCATATCAAAAGTAAGATGGACATGAAACCTGGAAACAAATCGTCGATTTACCTAAAAAATAGATACCAGTACACCGATTTCAAAACGGATTTGAGATATGGTACACTCATTTGAAGTTTGAAACCATAATGTAAGTGGAACAGAGTAGAAATATGTACCACAGAAACTAAGATACATGTGCTCATAAGGTAAGGAATTATACAATGTTAGCTTTTCACTGAAAACATACGAAGAAGTCAAGTGGGTATGCATATTTAAATTTCTGGAATTTAGAGACCTTATGACTTTTCTTTTGCATCATGTTTGTGCATCCATACCTCAGATGATCAACTGAAAAACATCTCACCAGTTTTAAAAAAATCAGGAATGAGGAAACTCGAAAGAAACCTGTCTAATGGCACTCTTTCAGATGTCGAATTAAAAGGTCAGAATATTTTGACGCTTATTTCTTCTGATTTTGGGCAGTCGTTGCGTTCGTCGGCACTGTCGTCTTAAAGTCCATACCTGACGCAAAAAAAAAAAAAACGATTTCTAAATTAGTTATGGTAAAGCACAAAATCAAGGATAGTGAGTCGGTGAACACTTGTTTCTAAACATATATGTCTCTTGCTTACCAAAAGAGTTCTTGCGTTCAGCTCCGGTTCTGCTTTGGTTAGCGTTTAAGGACTTGTTCACCATCGTACGACTCATTTTTTCAATGATACCCGGACTATTCCCGAGTTGAATTGGATTTTAAAACTTGAAAATTGCATTCCGTACTGAAGTGGAGGTGATGAAATTGAATCAAACAATCGAATTGATCTATATTTAGTGAGTTTGTGGATTGAATCAATATATAATTATGAGAGTTGGAGGAAGGTATGGGAGATGAGAAGACCATCGTTTGTAGAAACGCTAAGTATGAGGAGAAGAAAATTAAAAGCCAGTCTATTAGAGAAGCGGGATTGGTGAGGTGGGGGTTTTGGGAGTATCTTATTGGTCTGAATATGTTGTTGAAGTAGATAACAGAGATTTGGAGAGAGTGAAAACGATGGCTATGAAGGAGAATTGTCTGGGACGATTGAAGAAGAAGAAGAAAACGTGGTGTATCTGTTTCATCAGGACACGATTGACGAAAAAAGCTTCATATAGGTCTTAAATGGATCATAAAATTGAAAAGCCCAAAACATTTGGCCCATGTCGACAAAGAGAATGTGAAGTGGAAAAAAAATGCATATGATTAGTAAATTTTTATGCATACGTGGATATACTGAAAGTTGAATATATAGAACTTTTAGTAAGATTAGATAGCTTCCCTTGAATAGCATACAAAATTCACTATAAAACAGAACAATAGAAAAGGACCAATAAAATAAAAACTTAAGAAGAAATCAAAACTAAAAGTGAGAGAAAGAGATAGAGAGAAACAAAGATGCAAATGTTGAAAGGTGGTATTATGATATTCATCATAACTCTAAGCTTGCTCCAAATAACATCATCAATAGCTGTTATTCGTGAAGATTTATTTTCTGTTGGGATTAAGAAAACGACTCCAGGAGGTCCCAATGCTAAACATAATCCTCATCATTTACTAGCACATCGTTATTTGATTGAAGTCAAAGGAAATATCCCAGGAGAAAGTTTCAATCCTATACAAAAACAATCTCCCCAGTATTAGGACATCGTCATTTGAATGAATGGAGAAAAAAAATTCAATTTTAATAAAAACTAAGTTATGACCGGCGCCTTATGCGTGATGACTATGGTATACAAATAACTTTATGTATTATTATTTATCTGTATTCTTCTACATATTATAAAATAAATTAAAATAATTTTTTTATTAAAATGGTGCAAATATATAAATCAAAACAATTACTGTTATTTAACAATTATTTTATGGTAAATAAATCTAAATAATTATTTTAACCTATTTTATATGATATATAATTAAATTTCAAGGATAATAACATAGATGTATAATATATTTTCAGTATGACTATTTATTAAATAAAAGTTTCTATTCATATGGTTTTATGATAATTTATATTTTTATAAAAAAGTTTTAATTTTAAATCTTTAAATGGAAATTTTAATTTTTTTAGTAATTTATAATTATTTTTAAAAATTTAAGGAATATTTTGAAAATAAAATATTAAATTCTCAGTACTTTCTTAATGCAAATTTTGAAATTAAAGTATTTATGCATTTTATATGGTGTATATTTTAATTTAAATGATATTAAAAATATATATATATATATATAATATAAATATTTATTAAATAAGATTCTATTCATACAGTTTTATGACTACTTTTATCTTGTTAATAAAAAAATTAAAATATTGATCACAAAATTTTTGAAGTGGGATTTTTAACAATTTTATTAATTGGTAGTATAATTTAAAATCCAAAGTATAACATATACAGAAAAAACTAAATTTTTATTATATGGTTAACATGATGTTAATTTATTTTAATAATATAAAATTAAACAAAAATGATAGAGAATGTAAATATTATTATCAAATAATTATTATTTGAAATAATTAGTTGTCATATATATATATATATATATATATATATCAAATTAGTTAATTCCATATTTTTTATTTAAGAAAAGAATGAAGAAATTTTTTTACATATTAATAGTTAATTTTATGATTAGTTTAAGGAAAAGTATACTATATATTTAGATGGACTAACTTAATTTTTAAGGATTGTGAAAAATTCTCGTGATGACATGTGTGATAGCTCAAAGGGTGTAGTGATTCTAAAAAAATATACCAGGGATTACTATTATAGTTTTCATTCACCAATATTTGATTTTTAAAATTTAATATTTTCATTTAATAAAGAATAATTGATATATTTCTATTTGGGCAAATCTGTTAAATATCTTTTTTTTTATAAATAGTCTCAGAAAGTCAAAGTAACCAAATTAAGTCCATTTAAAAGGTAAGAGACACTTATATCTTTATTTATAACTTTAAATAATAATTTATTGAATATAAAAATATAAAAATATTAAAATAAAATAAAAGAAAAAGAAAATCGGAAAAAAAAAATAATTTTTTTCTATAAAATTGTTTTCTTCAAAAATAAAACTTTCAATTTTTTATTTTGTTGGAAACTATTTTTCTTAAAGAACTTTAGTAAGACATTCTTGAACTTGTATGATATTTTTTTTGAATTTATAATTTTCCCCGAATTCAAGAATTCATTCATAAACTTGTAACTAGACTTTTTAAATGTAACTTAAATGTATATTTAGAAAGTTATTCTTAAATGAATATGATATCTTCCTGAATTTGACTTGTATATACATTTAGCAAAATATTACTCAATATATCTTTGAAAACAGTACGAAGATATTACAATATATATACTATTTATAGAAATTTTAGATATCAAATTTAAGAAGATATTCATTAATTTTAGAAAGATTTTACACATATTTAATAATATTTTACTAAATATACATACAATTCAAGTTCAATAAGGTATTAGTAAATATATAATAATAAAGGTCTTCCTAAATATACATTTTAAAAAGTATTCTAAATACACATTTACTGAAGTTTTTCTAAATTTTCTAAATTCTAAATGTTATGAAGTTATAATATATGGTTTTCAATATCTTCCTAAATTTTAAGAATATATTATTATTATTCAAAAAGGTCTTTTCTAAACTCAAATTTAAGAAGATATCATACAAAAAGATATTTCAAACATTTTTTAAGAAAAATGATTCCATAAAAGTTTTTGTAAAAAAATCAAAAACTGATATTTTAAAAAAGTATTTATATATTTGTAGAAAAGATGTTTAATCGTTATTCACCTTTTTAATGAGACTTAATTTTCTCATTTTGACCGTTCAAAACTAGTTCGAAAAAAAAAATTGTGGCTATTTAAAGTCATTTCTCTTTACTTTTTAAATTTAAAATTAGTAATATCATATAAATTACAAATTTTAAAATATGCTGATAATTGATGTCAAATTCGTATGAAAAAGAGTAAATTCACAAAATATATTACTGAATATTTTGAAATACTAAAATTAAAATATCATAACTACTTTGTTTTAGTAAACTAATTCTCCTAATTAGAAGTTCATTTGTATGTATTTAGTATTTACCACAAGTAACCAAAAAATTAGTTATTTTAACTATAAATAAATCATTGAAAAAGTAAAATTTACTATATATTACTATATATCTATATAGGAGAAAGGTGTATTTCATCCTAAACCTTTTTTGTGCCATCTTCTTCATGAGCTCTGTAATAGTAAATTTTACTATGTTAAAAAGTGCATAATGAAAACTTATATAAATTCAGAAATTATATGAAATTTTAAAACTGTGCTTAAATGTTCATTAACCGTACTCAATTGGCTGACTGTACACTTGATGTGGTGTCATCATTTTAAAACAGCACCACTCATTTATGAAAATGGAATCAACGCAAGAAAAACTCAGACAAAACCACCCAAATTACTCGATCGAAGGAATTTGTTTACACTAATACTATAAAATAATATATATATATATATATATATATATATATATTATTTATTTCATATTATCAAAATAAATAGTTTTTAAGATTTTTGCACATAGATTAAAGAATTATAATCTTTATTCAATATTTTCCTCATTTGCCTAAAACCAACAATAATTACAGTTAATTTAACTAATAAAAATAATATAACATAATGCAAATGGTCAAACTATCAAATTAAATTTTATTTTTACATCAAAACTTGAAAACATCATTTAAAATGAAATAATTTCTTTTAAAACACCAGTTAAAATGATACGGAAGAAGTAACAAATTGAGTTTTTGGACAAATCATCTCAATGAGACACTAGTATTATAAGATACTTACTGACATTGTTATCTTTACAGTCTTTATATTGAATAGCTTTCCTTAAACATCATACAAAATTCGCTATTAAAAAGGACTAATAAAATAAAAACTTAAGAAGAAATCAAAACGAAAAGTGAGAGAGATAAACAAAGATGCAAATGTTGAAAGGTGGTATTATGATATTCATCATAACTCTAAGCTTTCTCCAAATGACATCATCAATAGCTGTTATTCGTGAAACATATAGAGTCCGGCTGGTGACCAATCTGCAAACAAGAAGAATGAATAAGAAAGGAACGGAGAGAAATAAAATAATAGGAATGAAAAGGAATGGTTGTTCCTTCTCAAATTTAACAAGGAACAATTTTGTTTTTTATTTCTCTGCAAAAAAAGGAATGAGAAGGAATATTTGTTCCTTATGAATAGTGATTCTTTTTAGAAACGTTAGGGAATACGCTATTCCTCGTCGTTCTTTGATCACCATTCACACCCATATTATAAGCACTCTAAAACATATCTTATAAGATACTCACTGTTATATGTCTTTATATCGAATAGCTCCCTTAAATAGCATACAAATGAGACTCAACCCCCCCCCCCCAAAAAAAATAACCCAGCAAACAATAAATTTAAACACTTGAACAACTAATCTTTTGGTTATAATACAAATTGAATATTATTTTAATGTATCATATGTTCACATACTTTCAGTCATTTCAAATATCATTTATGTTCTCTTTAAGATACTTTTTCTATTGAAAATTCCAAAATTGAATTTACAACGGATAAAAACAAATTTTGAACTCAAGGTTGTAAGCTTCGGTAGAAGAAAAAGAATAAATTTGTGAAAAAATGAAAAATTTGTATTTTAATTAAGAGAGACTATATAATATATTAAAATAAGGGGTGAAACGAGCTGGGAAAGAGGCTAGGATCACAGCCGAGCAAAGCAAGGCCAATCTCATAAAGAATCTAGCAGACACATGCCGGGAGAAAGAGAAACACGGTAACCAGCTTGCACTGGTGCAGAAGGCTGAGCTTCAGAAGTTGTTGCATTGTGGGCTAAGGAGGTCATGAAAGCAGAGTAGGGAGCTCGTCGAGAGATGGCTGCAAAATACAAACTGCGCTTTTACAAGATCACACGAGCTTTGGCTGACTCTGAGGCTGTTCAACATATTGCCTTGTTGATGTATCAGGCGGTCGCACTGACTGATCCGATTGACGAGCTATCAGAGAGGGGGATCACGGGCCTCGAAGAAGATCGAAAGATATGGGCAAAAGCTCATAAGAATTTCCAGCCAAATCTCGATGAGATGGAAGTCATTCGACTGGACCCGGAAAGGGACCTAAGGGTTCCCCCATCTCTGATGCCTCTAGTTGTACCAGTCTTCCATTGACACCGATCCCCGAGATGGTAGTTTCTCATGACATCAGGGTCCGGACTGGGTTTGGTCAAGCAGGGAACCTTGGCCAGTCAATTGAATATCAGGATGGGGGCCTTCTTATTGATCAGGAGACGGCGGGCGTGACAGCTGCTAGGGTGATGTTGGTTATCAACCAGTTTGGCTCGAATCTTTCCTCTATCTGTGCCACAGACGCTTTTTCTGCTACCTCATCCACATTAGCTAGAGAATATGCTTTTTGTGGCCTTTTTATTTTGTTTTTCTTTTACTTTGTACGCTTGAAGTGACCGGGAGAGTTTTTATCGGAAAACATACCCGAGAAATATTTTATACAATTAATATGTTTCTTTTTTTATTTTATTTTTGTCGTTATCATTGCTTGCGATATTCTTTGTTTATGTATTCTACCAAGTCTTTTTGCATGTATGTATAAACAATGTCGAATGCAGGAAAGCATGGCTTGCTTCCGGGTTAAACTAGGTGCAAATGTGGTTAGGCTTACCCCATATCAGAAATGGCTTAGGTACGAGCGATTCAGCTTATCACGTACCCACCTAAGCATTTATTAGAATTCTTGGTTGTTTTCGTACTTCTTAAGTTTTTGCGGACTAGGGCCTGATTTTCTGTTCAAAAGGTGTCCTTAAGCTCACACATGGCACAATGAGTGATCTCAAATATTCTTCTCATGTAGAGGGTGTCATTTCACCAATGCACATATGGTACATGCACAAATCAGATCGGCAAACCGCCTGGCGAAGGCGTTGATGTAAAGATTTGATGGGCTCTAAGCCAAGGAGCTTGTAAATAGAGAATTTTTGTGAGTGAATAAAGCTAATGATCTCGGTGAGAAGAAAATCTCATAAGGTGGGAGTTAGTTTAATAGGTAGAGCGTAGGAGATAGAGCTAAATTGCTCGTTTATAAGTAGAGCTAGAGAGCTCGTTTTTGTAACAAACCTAATTTTTACTTTATTAATAGTTGTACCCAGAACGGGTTGCCTATGTATCCATAGTGGTATCAAAATTTTCCGTAGTTCACTTTATTTCAAATTATGAGGTTCATGAAACCGTGTTTATGGATCTTCTTACTCATTGCATAGTTTCTTTACTGATCTCCTTAATTATTTTACTTTCTTTCGCCTTCTCTTTGAGCTCTGGTTGGTTAGATATCTTGTACCGACGTCCATGGATGTAACACATTTTTTTATCTTCTGAATTATGTGGACTGTTGTTACTCTTCCTGGAGTTGGAAAATTGATGCATTGATGATAAGTTGATGGCACAGCTCGCATTGCGTGGATCACAGGAGTTCTAAGGATGATATTGTACATATTGGAAGAATCAATGATTGTGAGCCGTGTGTGCAGCATGATTCCGCCAACATAGGTTGGGAGTCTTATGGTTTCCAGGGGCCTTTGTGATGAACCGTTGAAGCCCATCAATGGTTGCTTGGATGGTTTTACTTGAAAGCCAGTCATTCCATTTGATCATGAGTGTTTGTAAATGACATTTACCCAGCTCTCGGTGTCAATTAGCAATATGGTTATCTCGCAATCTGCTAGCATTATTCTTATGACCAGTGCATCGGTATGTGGTCACTCTAGGCTCTATGTTATTCTTCTGTAAACTATATGATCATGTCGTCTCTATTATCTCCCTAGGTCACCTGACTCTTGTGGACACAAAGTTTACTCTCATACCATATCCTTTTATTTCACGTACTGAATCGTCACAGAAAGGGTTTCCTCCCATTATCATATTGAATCTTTTCCTTGAAGTTGGCCTGGTGCATCGGTGATTTTTTATTTATCCTCTCGATCTTCTTGGAGGTATCCGAGCTTTTGTTATTTTTTGGATTAGATTATTCGAGATGAGTCAGTGCTTCTTCGTGGAACTGGGAGTAAAGGTAATTTCAGAAAGCGTGACACTCTTGAGTAGTGTGTCCTCTGTCATGGTAGACTCAGAACTTGTTGGAGTTGTCTTTATTACCGTCTTCTCTAATCCATGTGTTTGATCTTGGTTTGTTTGACCAAAGTTTTTAAGCATCTTTTTCTGTGCTATCATTGAATTTGTTCCCTTCGCTGACTTTGCAACACTTATCTCTTTATTTTATGTCTCTCATTGGTCTTCCACGCCCCCTTCATATATCATCATTTTCCTCATATGATTTTTTGATCTTGAAGATGGTGCATGTTTTCGGCAAGCGCTCGAAGCTCGGTGGAGATCGTCTTCCAACGATGCGGGCTTGTTAAGCAAGAGGTCTTCATGGAGGTGTTACTCATGCCATAGGGCATTTCATAGTGCGGATATGCCTTGTCGTCATTCACAACAATTTTGGAAAGGATCACTTTAAATATTCTGATGAAAGAGCGGAGTGTTTCGTCTTCCCTCTAGGACAATGTCCACAAATCAGTGTCCGAAGCTCCTTTTTTAAACATGGAGAAATATTTCATGAACACGGTTGACAAATGGTTGAAATTGTTTATCGTTTTGGGCTTTAATTGGGAGAACCAGTTGAGAGCTTATACTACCAAATTCTCACTAAGAGCTGGCAATAGAAAACATATTGTTCCCCATCATTGAAACGAGGTTGCTCCATTGTGATGCAAAAAGTGGTCATGTGAACTTGGGATATGTTTTCCATCATACATGGGAATCTTGAGCTTGATGCTGGGGATCGGTATACTGGTGATGCGATATGAAAAAGGTGTCCGAAATTCGGCTTGAGTTTGTGCTAGGTCTCGTTTGAAATCTCCAATCTCACATCTTGAGTTTGTTGTATGCCATGTTGAGCCTTGTTGGAGTTGTGTGCTCTCCGAAGGCTGCGTTATGTGGTGTCCTTGGCGGCTGGGCCAGAAAATTGTTGATCCGAGCTTGTTTCTACGCTTGGGTTTGAGTGACTTTCTCTATTCATTGCAAGGCTTGCTGTTCAGATGTATCCTCCTGACATTCACACTAAAGCAAAACATAAAGAATATGTCATAAATTTATTGGTACCTGATTCAATAGGCTTTATGTTGACAACTGGTGTTGCCGGTAATTTTGGCGGCAGTGGTGGATTAAGCAGGAGTCCATCGAGACAGAGCTGTGGTGTCTCAAACGGCTGAGCGATTGGATTTTTGTCTGAATCGAGCTGGGAGTCTGGACAATGGTGTACCTTCTGGGTTAAGCCATGGTAATCCGCCGTGGGGGTTGTTGGTGTTCATGTTGCTAGCTGTTGCACCGGATGTCTTGTCCAGTCATTGTGATCTTTGTTTTCACGTCAAAATATTCAGAAGTCTATTTTTGTTGAATCCCTCCATCTTCTAGCGCCAAATGATTGATTTCAAAATCGATTCAGAAATTAGGTTTAGGGTTTTGATGTCTTGTATAAGAAGAAAGTGTAAAAAGTATGTATATTGATGATTTCATATAAAAGAGGTAACTGGTTAACAATACAAGTAGAATTCAAATACAAATACAAAGTATGTTTAAGAATAAGAACGTATGTAAATATTGAAAGTATAGGATTTGCTTAAATAGATGTAAGATCCCCTTTCTTCTTGTCCTTGTTATTTTTTTATAGATCTTCAAGAATGAAATCTTCAGCAAGGATGAGGATCAGGTGCTTTTATGGTCGTATTCAATGCTTTGACTTCTATTATATTATAGTTTAAATGTATCAGCTCTCGAAATGAGTTGTCTCTTGTGCTCGGAATGGACCATCTCTTGAGCTCGACATGGCCTGGTCACTAAATTTTTGTGGGCCCCATTATCTTCTTACGGACTCAAAGGATGCTGGATCGGGTTATCAAACCGGATATGGAGTGGGGTGAAATCTACTTCCAGCACTAATGTCAAGGTTACTAAAAAGTAGAAAGCTACGACAGAAACTTTCAGAAACTGTCAAATGGACAACATTTTCCCCTTGTGCTAATTCAAAATCTCTTTCGACGAGCTTCAGATATATAAAAACAATAAAAAGATTTCACTGATTGTTAGATAACATCAGAAGAAACAACGTTAGGTCCTTCTTTCCATCCGTTTTGCCGAGCTCGAAGCTCCCACATGTAAGACAGTCTTCTCTGCTCGTCTAGTGTCGCCTCTGATTTCTCTCGTGCTTGCTCACAAGTCTCCATCCCCATGCTGCACTTATCAGCCTCTTTCTGATACTGAGACGCCGCTTTCTTAGCATCTAGAAGCAACCTGTCTGCACGCCATTCGTCTTCTTGAGCTTGCGCTTCTCTTAGCTTCAGCTCTTCAGCCACCATTTCTGTGAAACTACTCTCATTCTCTTCACTCCCTTCTTCACGTCTCATACAATCTTGACAATGAAACACGAACCAAAATATGAAATCTGCAACTCTTTTAGCATTCTTACAAACTCTATATGAAAAGGCATTGCCAGAAAACACTCACCCAAGAAGCTATGATTGTTCAATCCTGCAGAAGAAACAATGAATATCAAACACATCAATAATCTTCTTTTTTATCCCCTGCAAAAAGATGAAGAGAAGGATGATGATGATTACCTTCAGGGATGTAGAGGAGAGGCTGAGAAGAACAGTCACATAGACAAGGAGGACAAGCGGAGTGGAGAGACTCTGCAATGGTCTCGTTAAGATGCCAATATAGAGACGGTCCTGCGATGTAAGCAACCATGCACAGTGCCATCACCCCTGTAACCACCTTAGCCGTCTTCTTCTGCCTTCTGGGCATCTCTCTCTGTTTCTCTCTCTCTGCAAATCAAATATTTCTTCACTTTGGTTTGAATCTAAGAGTAACTGATCTGCTTCAAATCTCCCCCAAGTATTGGATCCTTCCTTAACTCTCGTATGATCTGAGCCTATTTTTAGCAACTGTAAATTATAATTTATAAAATATGTAATAGATAACAAATATGTATAAAATGTACAGTTACATTATTTGATTCGCTTCATTTCCTTGTTAAGAAGTTTCAGCACAGACGCAGTCTCATCTGAATGTGAAGTATGACTCATGAAGAACGTTGTGGTTCTCCCATTCATCTCGATTTTGCTCCATCCCGGGAGCTTTTTCAAGCCGAGAGACTTCATCTGCTTCCACGACTCACTCACATCGTCCCATCTCTTCATGGTGGCAAAAGCATGTGCAAGCCTGACATAATGTCCAGCGTCTACTGGCTTCAACTCAATCATATCCCGACAAACTACATCTTCCACTTCTGTTTTCCCATTTGCACGACAAGCATCAAGTATTATACCCAAGACATCGATCGATGGTGTTGTAAAGCTCTCTTTGTAGAACTTGAACGCCTCTTCTACTCTTTTAGCTCGACATAGAAGATCAACCACGCAAGCAAGGTGTTCGTGATTCGGTTCAACACCAAAGTCTCTAACCATTGAACTGAATGTCTCCAAGCCATGCTGAACCATTCCATTATGGCTGCAAGATGAGAGAACCGCTAGAAAAATCAAGTGGTTCGGCACCATTCCAGATCGAAGAAACTCTGAGTAAACTTCCTTAGCAGTCTCCCCTTTACCATGAAAACCATACCCTGCAATGAGTGTGCCCCAAGAAACACAATCTTTCCGTGAGATCGAATCAAAACATCTCCTCGCAACATCTAAGTATCCACATTTCAAATACATATCAACTAGAGCGGTATCAACCAATGTACAGGTCCTGATAAAGCTTCGGACTACAACACAGTGGATCAGTTTCCCTACCCGGAGAGCTCCAGCGGAGGAACAAGCTTGTAGAAGGGAAACAGCCGTCAGTGAATCAACTCTATGCGCGGTTTTGAACTTCATTTCTTTAAACAATAACAAGGCATTTCCCAAATCTCCGTTCTGGGCATGTCCAGAGATAATTGCATTCCAAGAAACTAAGTCTCTTTCATTCATCTGTTCAAAAAGAGCTAAACTTTTGTCCAAACGACCGTACTTTGCATACATTGTAATAAGAGAGTTTAAAGCAAGAGTGTCTAATTTATATCCTTTCCTCAGCACATAACCATGGACTGAAGCGCCAAGATCAAGAGAACCCAATTGAGCACAAGCTGCTACAACACTAGCTATTGCTTCACTCGATAACTCTGTTCCTGAATGTAACATTTCCTTAAAAACATCCATAGCCGTTTCAGCTTTACCCAACCGCACAAGGCCTGATATCATGACCGTCCAGCAAACAACATCCTTTTCAGGAATCACTTCCAGTACTCGAAATGAAGCTTCCTCCTCTCCACACTTTAGGTACATTGTCATCAACACCGTCCTGAGATGCATGTCTACATCGAAGCCAGTTTTAACGATCTGGCAGTGTAACATTCTCCCCAAGTCAAGATCACACATTGTTCCACTAACGGAAAGTGAAGCTCCAAACGTCTGATGATCAGGTCTTAGACCATCATCTCTCATTTTGTACAAAAGCTTCAAGATTTCAGACATATCACCAACAAAAGCAAATCCTGCAACCATTGTGTTCCATGAAACCATGTCTCGCCTCTTCATCTGGTCAAACAAATCCTTAGCATCTACAACATATTCGCACTTACAGTACAGATTCAACACAGAGTTTGTCACAGTTACATCACAATCAAACCCATGAACCACCGCAAACGCATGTAAACACTGTAACTCCGTAATCTCCTTTACACCACTCAGCATTTCCAGCAACGTAACCGGACCCGGTTTAATCCCTTGAAATCTCATCATATTAACCAAAGAGAACGCTTCTCCAACAAACCCGGCGCGTGAGTAACACCCGATCATTGCAGTCCAGTGCACCACATCTCTCTCACACATTTCGTCGAACAGTTTCCGAGCATGATCCAAAAGCCCAAACTTTGCGTACAGATTGACGAGGGAAGACGATGTGTAGGAATCTGAAGATAACCCATTGACGAGAACCTGCTGGTGAACGGTGAGACCGAAGGAGAGGAGGTTAAGGGAAGCACAGGCTTTGAGAAGACTAGGGAAAGTGAAAGCGTCGGGGAGGAATCTGTTGGCGAGCATGGAGGAGAATGTGGAGAGGATTTGGTGGTGATCTCCATGAGATGAGAGATGGTTGATGAGAGAGTTGAAGGTCTTGGTGGAGTTCAGCAGCAAAGAAGATGGTTTGATCATGATGATGGCTCCATGATTTGAGTCTTGCAATTTACAAACGGTGCTTTTATTATTGGGTTTGTGGTGATTATGTAGTATTTTAATGGGCTATTTTTAAGAAGTGGGCCTTCTTGCGAAACTTTTGGGATTTTTTCTTTGAAGAAATCATTTTGCAATCATTCGAATTATTATGCAATCATTCGAATTATTAGGCCTGGCATTCGGGAGCCCTGTCGGATTCGGTTCGGTTAATTCGTATTTTCGGATTTTTGGTATTATGCTCATAAGCCCCATCTGGGTTTTATCTAATATATTGAATGGAATTCGGTTCGGTTCGTTTTTTTCCGGGTTCGGTTTGGATTGAATCGGATTGTAACCAATATCTGAAATCGTCAAAAAACATTTTTTAAATCATGGAAAAATGACAAAAAGAAACTCAAAATATATAAATTATTCACAAAACTAATTAAAATTAGTTAAGTTATCTAAATTAACTGAAAAGTATCGAAAATAACAAATAAAATAAATTATAAAATATTTAGAATACTATAAAAAAAAATGAATTACCTTAGTATATATAAAAATATTAACATATTTAACTAATTTCGGATGTTCTCGGATCCTAGTTTGGATTTTGGTTCGGTTTGGGTTATAACAAAACCCCAAAGTATTAAGCTCATAAGTCTCGTTCGGATATTTTTGTATAACAGTTTGGATCCGTTTTCTTTTTTTTTTTGGTTCGGGTTTAGGTAGGTAATTCGGGTTAGGGTAGAAACGCCCAGACCTACGAATTATTATGCTATCAGTGAGAAAAAATTATATACTATGAAGTGATTTGGCTTAGTAGTAATAGTTATTTTGATTATTTATCATGTTTTTATTAATTTTTAGAAGTTTATGTGCCATATTTTCTATAATTTAAAGTTTATTTATTCATTAGGTTTAATTAATAATTTTTTTAAATTGTTAGTTTTTAAATCAATTTTAGTGATTATTTAATAAATATTTTTTATTATATCCAGGATAAATAATAACGAGCATTATCAAATTTTAGCAATAGTTTTATAGATATGTTCATTTTATGTTTACTTTATGTTCTTATGTTTACTTTAGCAATATTAAAATATATAATATTAATATATTATTTTCATTTGTCATGTTTTTATTAGTTTTTAGAAGTTTATCTATCATATTTTCCATTATTTTAAGTTTATTCAATATTTTTAATTAATACTTTTTGAACCTTTTAATTTTTAAACAATTTTAGTGATTATTTAATAAATATTTTTATTACATTCAGAATAACTACTAAAGAGTATTATCAAATTTTAGCAATAATTTTATAGATATATTCATCTTGTTTACTTTGTTAATAATAAATTGTATAATATTATTTTGTTTATTTGTCATACTTTTGTTAGTTTAGAAGCTTATGTGTTATATTTTAGTGATTTTAAGTTTATTCATTAGTTTTAGTTAATACTTTTTGAATTGTTTGTTTTTAAATAATATTAGTGATTATTTAATAAATATTTTTTATTATATTCAAGATAATTATTTATGTGTCATATTTTCCATGATTTTTTAAAATTTTGGTCACTAGTTTAATTAATAAGTTTTTAAATTGTTAGTTTTTAAATAATTTTAGTGATTACTTAATAAATATTTTTCTTTATATTCAGAAAAATTATTTAACGGGTACTATCAAATGTTGGAGTGAAATGATAGGGTTTGAAATGTTTTTGTGAATCACACGAGCGAGGTAAGTTGGAGAATGAATATATTTTTCTTTCTAAAAAAATGTTTAATTTATTTACACTCTTGGACCAAAAACAGATTTCAGAAACTATGAACTATTGCTAAAATCGCATGTTATCTTCGTCATTTTCCTTATCGCGATTTATCGATTTAGGACCATTTTGTCCATTTGTTGAATTATTGTAGCAGGTGGCAGAGGTGATTCTCCATTCTCCATGGTTTCTCTTATTGCGTTCACGCCAAATGAAGTGCATAGTGGCTTGGAAGACGTAAAGTAAGAGAAAGAGACGAAGCTTCCTGAGATTTTGATCCATTAGGAAGTCAGAAGGATTTTACTCCATTGGGCAATGTAGTGATTTGCTAATAGACGATGAGTAAACCATCTCCACACTTCATCCGAGTATTGGTATTGAAAAAATATATGGTCTCGTGTTTCCTGTTGTATGTTCCTTTCTTATCTTATACTCTCTCCGTTTCAAATTATTTATCGTTCTGGAGTAGAATTTTCGTTTCAAAATAAGTGTCGTTTTCAGTTTTCAATGCAAAATTTATTGGTAATATTATTTATTCTATTTTTCTATTAGTTGATATATAGTTAAGTGTATTGATAATAGTATTTTTATTTTGAAAAAAATATAAAATTAAATATTTTCTTAATCTGTATATATAAACCTAAAACGACAGCTAATATGAAACAGATGGAGTTACAGCTATAAATTAAGTGTTCGAACTTTTGTCAAGTGTCAACTCAACCATCGACATCAACACTAAGTTGGTCACTAGTCAACGCAGGTTAGAATCACTAATAATTTTGAACTATCGGTTTGTAAAGTAAATTAATACTTTTAGTGCCAAATCAAATTTTCTGAGTCATTTAGTCATGAATCATGATAATTGACATGCTTCCTTCGGCGTTTAGTTGGCCGCATAAAGAATAAATAAAATGAAAGGAACATACAACAAGAAACACGAACGTTGTGTATATGATTAATAAGTCATATTTAATATTCTTAAGTCCAATATTCTTTTCTCCTACGAATCGTTAGGTCTGGATTCAATGTTCAACCAGTGCAAACAACTTCTAGAATAATCAGTCTTTTGAATATTGGTAACGGACAGACTTTGTCGAGAAAAAATGATAAGCTGAATTCGCTAATGTATTCATACACAATAGCAGAGTAGGATATCAAACATCACTGTATAATTTGACCGATAAATAATCTGAACGTTACTATTTTGGTTTTGTACAAGATGTCAGAATCTTATACTCTTTTCCGTATCAAATTAAGTGGTGTTTAAAGATTTTTTTTTGTTTCAAAATAAATGATGTTCTTACTATTTTAAATAAAATTTAATGTAATCTAAAATTTACGACCAATTAAGAAATGCTATATTTTTTTTATTAGTTGACTTAGTTTTATTTAATACTAGTGATCAACCCGCCCTACGGGCGGGGTATACAAATAAATAAAAATAATATATTTTAAATATTAATTTATTCTTCACAAAATATAACATTAATTTATATTTTTTATTTCTTATTCCTTTAAAAAATATATATTTAAACTGAAATTGGTTTATATATATGTTTATTCAAAAAATCAGATGTATAAATTTTTGTTTATTCGGTTTATTTTGGTCTATTTCCGTGTTCTAGTTTTCTTGCTTTTATATCAAATAATAATATTGGGATAGATGTTTAATGTAATATTTTTATTTCTTATATTGTAAATTTACTTATTATTTATATTTTCTTATGTTGTATATTTACTTATTAATTATTTTTGTTTCTTATATTGTAATATTTCTATTTCTTATATTGTATATTTACTTATTATTTAGATTTTCTTATATTGTATATTAACTTTTTATATCAAATGATAATATTGTGATAAATGTTTAATATAATATTTCTATTTCTTATATTGTATATTTATTTATTTTTTATATTTTCTTATATTATATTTAATTATTTATTATTTTTGTTTTTAATAATAATATCACATGACTTCTTTTGGAAGAAAGATTTTATACTGATGTGAACACTTCGTGAAATCTCAAATAGTCCATTTTATTAGTATACTTTTATATCAATGATAATATTGTGATAGATGTTTAATATAATATTTCTATTTCTTATATTGTATATTTATTTATATTTATATTATTTATATTGTATATTTAATTTTTTATATCGAAAGATAGTATTGTGATAGATGTTTAATGCAATATTTATATTTCTTATATTGTATAATTACTTATTATTTATATTTTCTTATATTGTATATTTACTTATTAATTATTTTATTTATTATATTGTAATATTTCTATTTCTTATCTTGTATATTTACTTATTATTTATATTTTCTTATATTGTATATTTACTTTTTATATCAAATGATAATATTGTGATATATGTTTAATGTAATATTTCTATTTCTTATTTTGTATATTTACTTATTATTTATATTTTCTTATATTGTATATTTACTTTTTATACCAAATGATAATATTGTGATAAATGTTAATGTAATATTTCTATTTTCTATGTTGTATATTTACTTATTATTTATATTTTCTTATATTGTATATTTATTTATTAATTATTTTTATTTATTATATTGTAATATTTCTATTTCTTATCTTGTATATTTACTTATTATTTATATTTTCTTATATTGTATATTTACTTTTTATATCAAATGATAATATTGTGATATATGTTTAATGTAATATTTATATTTCTTATATTGTATATTTACTTATTATTTATATTTTCTTATATTGTATATTTACTTTTTATACCAAATGATAATATTGTGATAAATGTTAATGTAATATTTCTATTTCCTATGTTGTATATTTACTTATTATTTATATTTTCTTATATTGTATATTTCCTTATTAATTATTTTGTGTTTTTAATAATAATACCACATGATTTTTTAAGAGAAAAAATTACGATATTAATGTAATATTTCTATTTCCTATGTTGTATATTTACTTATTATTTATATTTCCTTATATTATATATTTACTTATTAATTATTTTGTGTTTTTAATAATAATGCCACATGGCTTTTTTTTAGAGAAAAATTTACGATGATGTGGACACTTTCTGGAACCAAGGATAGTCCCTTTTAATAATATAGACTAGTGATCAACCCGCCCTACGGGCGGGGTATACAAATAAATGAAAATAAAATATTTTAAATATTAATTTATTTTTCATAAAATATAACATTAATTTTTATTTTTTTTATTTCTTATTCCTTTAAAAAATATATATTTGAACTGAAATTGGTTTATATATGTTTATTCAAAAAATCAAGTGTGTAAATTTTTATTTATTCGGTTTGTTTTGGTCTATTTCTGTGTTCTAGTTTTCTTGTTTTTTTATCAAATAATAATATTTTGATAGATGGTAATATTTATATTTCTTATATTATATATTTATTTATTATTTATATTTTCTTATATTATATTTAATTATTAATTATTTTTGTTTTTAATAATAATGTCACATGACTTCTTTTGGAAGAAAGATTTTATACTGATGTGGACAATTCCTAAAATCTTAAATAGTCCATTTTATTAGTATACTTTTATATCAATGATGATATTGTGATAGATATTTAATATAATGTTTGTATTTCTTATATTATATATATTTATTATTTATATTATTAATATTGTATATTTATTTTATATCGAATAATAATATTGTGATAGATGTTAATGCAATATTTATATTTCTTATATTGTATATTTACTTATTATTTATATTTTCTTATATTGTATATTATTAATTATTTTTATTTCTTATATTGTAATATTTCTATTTCTTATCTTGTATATTTACTTATTATTTATATTTTCTTATATTGTATATTTACTTTTTATATCAAATGATAATATTTTGATATATGTTTAATGTAATATTTCTATTTCTTATTTTGTATATTTACTTATTATTTATATTTTCTTATATTGTATATTTACTT
>MU107771.1:0-16640 GCA_012274485.2 Sinapis alba | reverse complement strand
TTTTATTTCTTATATTGTAATATTTCTATTTCTTATCTTGTATATTTACTTATTATTTATATTTTCTTATATTGCATATTTACTTTTTATATCAAATGATAATATTGTGATATATGTTTAATGTAATATTTCTATTTCTTATATTGTATATTTACTTATTATTTATATTTTCTTATATTGTATATTTACTTTTTATATCAAATGATAATATTGTGATAAATGTTAATGTAATATTTCTATTTCCCATGTTGTATATGTACTTATTATTTATATTTCTTTATATTGTATATTTACTTATTAATTATTTTATGTTTTAGTAATAATGCCACGTGGCTTTTTTTTAGCGAAAAATTTACGATGATGGGGACGCTCCTTGGAGCCTAGGATAGTCCCTTTTAATAGTATAGATTATTTTTATGTAACCAAAATTAATTACATTAAATTTTATATATTCTTAATCTTTGTAAAAAAAAACTTAAAACCCACTTCAAATAATTCAGAGGGAGTAACATCAATAATACACCAGGTAGGTGTCAATCATGATATTTTTTTAACCAAAACATTGCAATTTTCAATAAACAGTGAGATGGCTTTAAAGTATTGATTTACTCCTTCCGTTTTATATTATTTTCGTTGTATAGAGAAAATTTTGTTTCAAAATAAGTGTCGTTTTATAGTTTCAATGCAAAATTCATTAATAAGATTCTCCAATTTATTTTTCTATTAGTAGAAATATGATTAGGTGTATAGGTAATTATAATTTTATTTTGGAAATATACAAAATTATATGTTTTATTAATATGTATATATAAACCTAGAATAACAAATAATATGAAACGAAGGGAATATGCGTTAGTAACGTGTGGAAGTTCTCAACTTAATTTTGGTTATGGTTGACGTTGCTACTAAAAGTGATTAATATTTCTGTTTTTTACGGAAAACTGCTAGTAATATTTGAGGTTTATAACTTACTGAGTCGTATGGTGGATAGTATAATTGGATTCAAATTTGGCAGAGTTATAGAGGGAATGTAATTATATAGAGAATTTTTTTTTTTAAAAAAAAGAGAATTATTAATAGAATAAAGGGATATAAGATAACAAGAGGACATGAACTGAAACCTTTTTATCGGTTAAATGATATTATGGTTTGTACTAACTTCTCATTTTCTAATAAAACGATAGTATTTTAGTAGTGTATTATAATTGTTATAAGGAAAAAGTAATTTATTTATCAAAACGTTACCAGCTGTATTCTTTGACTATTTATAAATCATAATGCTTAACACTATCCCTCCAAGAAATTTTATAAACATATGTCCGCGTACACATGCAAAATCATACTCCCTCCGTTTCAAATTAGATGTCGTTTTGGAGTAGAATTTTTGTTTCAAAATAAGTGTCGTTTTCGGTTTTCAATGCAAAATTTATTGATAATATTTTCTACTTTATTTTTCTATTGGTTGATATATGGTTAGGTGTATTGGTAATAGTGTTTTTATTTTGAAAACATGTAAAATTAAATGTTTCCTTAATATGTGTGCATAAACCTATAACGACAAGTAATATGAAACAGAGGGAATAATACAATCTCCAATGGGGATTATTTCCATTGGAGCTCTTAACATATATATATTATATATATATATATATTATATAAGTATATGTATATTTATGGGGTCCATAATTTTTGTAAAACTCCATAGATAAAAAATTTTAAAATTCTATTTAAAAAATTTTTGTAATTATAATATATATATATATATATATATATAGTATATATGTTAAGAGTTTTAATGGGAAGAACTCCCATTGAAAGTGTCTAAGCTCTAGCTATCACAATTGGTAAAAGCAAATAGTTTTGAAACTCAAGACATTTAGTCAATTCGACAAGCTTGAAGTAAGTAAACAAGCATGGCTTATTTTGGCCGGCACACACATAATTGTTAAGAGGTCTCTCCTCCTATCACATGACTGTTGTGATTTTATATAATTTGCCAGAAAACAGGTTTATATAAGCATTAGCGTTTAAACAGCCAGCTAGTGAGATTTAGACATCTGATAATTAATATATATATATATGCTCTTAAAATATAGTGCATATAGTTAATTTAAATTTTGAATGAACAAAGAATATTGGCTAAGGTTCAGACGTCCTATATAAGTATATATGCATTTAACTATATAGTGTAGTTTTGTTAATAAATTTAACTATTATAACTATCTAAGAGACATGTGTCACTAGAGTCTATTAAAAGTCTAACCGAGTTTTGTTTTTGAGAAAGAGGGCTAATAGAGTTTTTCCACAAAGGAATCGTCTCTTCTATCCCTCTTACCTAGCTTTTTTCAATTTTTTTTGGTGCAAAACATTTTTCAATTTGCCAATACAGATGACGTAAAGAACTAAAAGCTAGGGTTTCATTAGTATTTGCAAATCCATAAACCATTAAAATTATTTAAATAAACAGCTAAGAGCCATTTGGATAATTTAATGATTATCTTTCGTTTTACCCTTTGTTTTATTTGTAGATATATTTATCACAGTGTTAGTTTCTTTCTGACCTATAAAAACTTATTTCCCCGAATTTAGTCTATCTAGATGTATATATATTGTGAAAGCGCCATAGTGTAATTATTAAAGTTTAAAAACTTCTACATGTAAGTTTGAATTTGAATCTCCAACAATGCATTTGTTTAAAAATTATAGAATGCAAAATTTATTTAGAAAACTATTCATTGTGATTGTGTGCTAAAGAAAAATCATGTCCATCAAAAATATCTTACGTGTATAACTATTCGCTGATCCAAATGTTTTACCGAGAATTTCATCATAAAATTATTATTCATAGAGTTGTTAATCACTACCGCAAATATTGTAAGTATTTAGTCATTCTAGCTAATAGAATTAGAGAATATATAACAATGTAATTGAAATATACATGTGTTCAGAATATATATATTACATAATATTATATACTGTAGCGGATGTAGACTATGATTAGGAGGTACAGTTTTTTTTATGCCCATAAATTTTTTAATTAGTTAAAAGTTTTTATTTCTGTGAAAAGTTAAAAATTTACTTAAAATAGGCAATTTGGTATATAAGATTATATTTCCCGAAATTTGACAGTTATACTTGAAGGCCCCTCTTATTTATGTTCAAATAGCTATTTTATATGTTTATGTACTTATTTCTGTAAGAAAATTATTTTGACCCCACTAACAGAAAAAATTCATAGGTCCACCACTGTTTATATATTTACATGATTGCCAGAAAATAGTTAGATAAGTATTCTTTTTGTTTTATTTTAATTGTCATTATAGAGTAATATTTTTGTTTCTAATAAATATCATTTTAAACTTTTATGTAAAATTTATTAATTTTGTATACTATACGATTTTTATATTCTGTAATTTATTTTTTCTATTAGTTAAAATATGGTTAATTGTATAACTAATGATGTTTTGCTTAGAAAATATAAAAAATAAATGTTTTTTTTAATTTGTGTATATATATCAATATATGTAAAAGGGCAATTCTCTTAAATAGCCCTTTTTTAGTTTTTGTCACAAAAATAGCCCTCAAAAATTAAAATGACCAAAATAGACTTTTTAAAAAAAAAAATTTGATTTTTTTTGATTTTTTTTTTCAAATTTGAAACCCTAACCCCAAACCCACCCCTTAACTCTAAACCCTAAAGTGCAAATTAGTTAACCCTAGGGGTATAAATGCATATAAATGATTTTTTTAGCTTCTAAAAAAAACATTTTGGTCATTTTCTTCCTTAAAAACTATTTTTGTGACAAACAAACTAAAAGAGGCTATCTAAGGGAATTTCTCTATGTAAAACAACAACAAAAATAAAATGGAAGAAATAATGGTTATTGGTTAATTCATGAAGGTTAAACTGTATTTTGTTTTTTCCATATGACGAGAGAATTAGTTCGGAAGTCAATATGACAACTCACTGTTTACAGAAACAAAAACGAGTCAAAGAGTGAAAACAAACGATTTTGGCGAAAAGGACATATTTTGCTTTTACAAAGAATTATATAAGAAGTCAAAAGAATGACCGGGTCCCATGGTGAGACAGTCAAACGGATCTACGGGTAAACACCAGTTTTATAGTAACCTTAGTGAGACCCCAGCCGGTCACCGGTCAGAACTGCACGCAGCTGTGAGAACAATGATTATCCCTAGAATCTCATTCTTAACTTAAAAAAAAAATTAACAATTTCATTAAGAGCATGATTATCTCTAATCTAATTAAAAAAAAAAAATGAATCAATCATTAGTCGTTATGTGTCAGTGGTGTCCGCGAACAGTCCAAAAAATCCATAAGAACCAGTTTTTAATTAACAGTTTTTGAAACTGATTCTTACATTATTCATGAGACTCTTCCTCTAAAAATTCATTTAAGAACCCTTTTTAATTATGCTTTGAGTTATCTCATTCCCATCTCATTTATCTCGTTGACTTAGCTAAACCATTGTCTATTTTTAGTTTACACATTAACTCGTTTGTTACATACGTAAATTACCAACTCTACGCAAACCTAATAGTTTCTCTGTTTCATTTTATTTTGTTTCATTTTAGTTATCGTTTTAAACTTGAACACACAAATTAAAAAAAATATTTAATTTTGCATATTTCCAAAATAAAAATACTACCAATACACCTAACTATATTTTAACCAATAGAAAAATAAACTAAAATAAAAATTAATAAATTTTACATTAAAACTATAAAACAACACTTATTTTAAAATAGAAATTTTACCCTACAGCCGCAAATAATCTGAATGGAGGGAGTAAAAAAAAGTCGTGACATATTAAATGGCACATAAATGAAATCCGTAGTGATTGTATGCGTAGAAGTATTTAATATTTGCGTTCACACATATTTTCATTTCCAAATTTGTAGCAACAGTGTTAGAATTATTTTTAGAATAATTTGGTCAAAGTCTTAGTTTCTACATTAACAACCTGTTGAAAACCAACCTTTAACAGTTTCATATCTGAATCTCACTCACCTAGCGATTTTTAAGTGTGGGTGTTCATGTTACTTTCGATTCAGAAATTGTTAGTAAAAATACTAAGATTTTACTCTTTTATGCACACCTACGTATGTATGTAGGGCAGAGCGTATACTGGTATATATATTTAATAAGTTTAAGAGAACTTAAACCTTTTTAAGTCCACATGATAAAATTTTCAACTGTTGTTCGTTTTTTTTTTTTTTTTTTGAAAACTGTCATAATATTTAAAATATTTAAAGCAGAGATGTAAAATTTACTTTTTGTTTCATTACAGTATTATTAGCTGTGTAAGCTTGTAGTAGAGATATAAAATACACATTGTAGGTAATACACTGTATCGAGTCTTTTAACAAAAGAAATTCAACAATCCCTACTTTTTTTTTTGTCAACTGATTCAACAATCCCTACATGTTTGAGTTTATGTGATTTTTAACAGGCTTTAATTAGAGATAAAGCTTTTAATATTTTCAATCACGTGGGAACCGCCGATTGAATTGCTATCGGTGAGATTCATTTCTATTTTCTGACTTATTAAATCCATGAACAAGTCAAAAGTCTTTCTTATCATAAAAAACAGACAAGGGAAATCATTTTTAAGAAAATTTACTAATTTAGTCAAAAATAGCAAAATCTACATTTCATCTATAATAAGAATTCATTGAAAAAACGTCTTCCCTAAAAATAGATTTCTTCTCTAAAGCTCATAGATTGACTTGATCAACCAATGATTCAGAGTTTTAATAATTAGGACAAAGTCTTTGAAAAAAAAATATACGTAGATGATATATATCATTCAGTTTAGAAGATTACTCTATTTATAATATATATACTAATGTAATCCAAATATAACTAACCGTTATAACAAAAAAATCAGTATAATAATATGATTAATATTTTCAATTTAAAATACATATAAGATGATATAAAAATAATATATAAAACACTGAATTTTCTAGTAAAATATAAATTAAATATATATTTTGACATCTTTAGTGTTATTCTACTTATGATAAACTAATATATTTAGTCTTATGAAATTTTCATTTAGAGTTAATTGATAGTGAAGTGAACCCATATATATATTATTTTCAAAAGTATTACTTTATATTCCATCTCATTTTAGATGTAGAACACTCAACATTCGTCAATCCTAACATAAAATAGTGCATTAAGGAACTGGGACGAACTTATAAGTATAAAGCTTCCATACTAGAAGAATGAACGAAATTCTTATATAAGAAGAGCATAAAATAACAACAAGTGAAATATATATAAGCAAACGTAAATTTGATTTTACCACAAATTTGATACTAATTTTTAAATTTACCTATAAAAATAATTATTTTCATGAATACTTTAAATTTGTAATGAAAAAGGCAAACTAATCTTTTTAAATCATTTGTAAATGTAAAATTCTTTATAAACTCAATTCTATCCTCTAAATAATAAACCTCAAGCAATAATCATTAAATAAAAATGTTTAAATATTTTTGATTAAACATATTTAAAATAATATTTAATTTATGGTATTTCAACAATTTTTCAATAAACAAAACCGATGAAACGTCATTCATAAACCATAGCTCATCTGATAAGCAACAGTATGGTTTTTCTCATTTTGAATTGTTTTGACCCAAAAAAAGCAGCAATAACACGTCTCTATTATAAAACTCAAATGCTTGGATGGCATGTATATGCTTCTTAATTATTGATATAAGTCAATGCTAGATGGTAGACAAATGACGTTCATACTGACGAAAATGAACCAAACAAGTCTCCACAAATATCTTTCCAGAAGAGTCCAAATTAAAATCTATATTACTAATTAACAATATATATATACGTAAAACAAATACAGACACAACAATTCCTTAATAATAACTAGATTCTGACCCGCCCTTTGAAAGGGCGGGTATATTTTTTGTTTTATTTTTTACTGAAATTTTATTGTTATATTTGTGTTTTTTTAAATTATATTTATGTTTAATATTAATTTAATTTAATATAATTTTTGGTAACTTTATTAAGTATATCAAGTTGGTAATTTAATTTAACTATACTTTTTGGTAGTTTTATTTAACTATAATTTTTGGTAACTATTTTATTCCTAAAGTTTACAACATATATATAATATTTTTTTAGTAGTTGCATAACATAATTAGTAAATAATATTCGTACAAAAAACGATTTGAAATCAACCCGAAAATTAAAGTTTCATATTCTATTAGACATGACCTATATACTCAAACAGTTTTTAAAGTATTTATTTGAAAACAAATATCAAATCCAACCCGTTCCAACCTGTCCAGAAGACAAAACATTTTTTTTAAAATGTGAAATAATATATTTAATATATATATATATATATAGTGTCTCATATTTTTATAAATGTTTAATTTATAACCCGTAAAGATAATTGGTTAAATTAATTACTCTAAGTAAATATTAAAACCCATAAAATTTATTATAATGAAATATATAAATTTAAAATAACTTTTGCAGTTTTTATTGAATTTAAATTTGGAAGGAATGTATTAGAAATTTTTTTTTGATTATTTTCAGATATTTAAATATTTTCAAAACGGATCAAGTTATTTGATATACATTTGTATTTTTATTGTGTATTTACATTTAACTATTAAAAATAATATCATATTTGTGCAAATTATTATATATTTAATGTTTTAATAGAGTTAATTTGAATCTTTGATTATGAAATATGTGATCATATTCTAGAATAATAAACAAATATAGGTGGTAAAGTTTTCAATATGTAATAAGGTTTAAGGTTTCAATTTATTAGTATTTTGATTATTAATGTAATTAGTTAATAATAAGGTTATAAAATATATAATAGCTATTTGATATAAAAAACAATTAGTGGGTTCGTAATTCAGTGAAGTAGGTTCCATTCATTTTAAATATAATGGATCAACAAAGTAATAAAATAAATTTTAGTGGAACTGTTCATATTTTTTCTTTGCTCATATATAATGTATACATAAATTTTATTTATTATAAAAGAGAGTAATGGATCCCTAAAATATAGGAAGTAAGGGGAAGTAGCAAATGGAAAATTACGTATATATTTATATGTAGACTAATGGCAGTTATTTAGTAAAACATGAGAATATATTATTGGACTAATCATTTATCAATTGGGCAAAAATCAAGAATGATTCTGTTTTAATAGAATAGATATCCTGAAAGAAAGATTAAAAATGTTATATATATATATCTGAGTCGACCGTGAATACCGTATTTGTAGCCGAAGCATTTGGTCTCTTATCATCGTCTCTAACCACATACTCGACAAAGTATCTCTTTCTCTCTTTCTTCTATGATATCTTCTTCCTCACCTCTCTATATATGGAGGATTGGATATGATTCGGAACAACCACACACACACACTAAGATACATATCCTCTTTACTTACTAGGGTTTCAGATAACAAATCAAACATACTATTAGCCAAAAAGACACTTAAAGTTGTCTATCAAGAACTTAGAATTATCTTATAGAGAGAGAGAGAGATGTTTCGTTTTCCAGTGAGTCTTGGAGGTCAAAGTGACAATTTGAAGAAGACACAACCATTGGATGAGCAGCAGCATCGGCCGATGATGGATGAGGTTGACTTTTTCAGGTCGGAGAAGAGAGATGATCAGAATGTCATCACCAAGGAGACTCATAGGCTTCATGATGTCAAAAGGGAAAATTCACGTGTTGACGATGATGATGATGATCGTTCCACGGGTATCAATGTAAGTAATTGAAATACTCTATTAATCTTACTTATTTTTCTTACCACCCCATAAGTTTTTTTTTTCCAGAGTTAGGAATTACTCCCTCTAACTAAATGATCCATGCTTTAGAAAAAAAAAATATTTCTAAAAAATCTATATTTTACTTTTTCAATGTCTGTAATAATGACTTGTAAATTTTAAAGACATTAATTATATTTACTGAATTTTGATTGGTGAAAAATTATAGAAAATTGTAAAACACAGAAAATATTATACTTAATGTTAAAATTTTATGTGTTTTCTTAATAAGTGTGAAAATTGTAAAATATACATTTTTTTGAAACGGATGAAGTATATTATAAACAATAAATTCGTTATTGATGGAAAGTTTGTGCGTTAATCTTAATATATTTATTATTGTAAATAGACTGGGCTTAATCTTCTCACTGCGAATACGGGAAGCGACGAGTCATTGGTGGATGATGGATTGTCTGTTGATATGGAGGAGAAACGTACAAAGATTGAGGTACACTTATCAAACTAGTATCTCATTTCTTAGCCAAAAAAAAAAAAAGATATAAAATCAGAAGAAAATAATTAACTGGTTTTAGTCTTATTTTTTCATTAGTTACTACGAAACCAAAATTCAAGATAACTAATCAAGTTAGTTTAGTTACGGGGACCTAATTTTGAGCACTATAATTTCTACCTTCTGAGCCAATACGAACAAGAAATGAAAATAGATTGTCAAAATTAATGAAAGCAATATATCAATATATTAAATTTTTTATAATTTTAATTATATTTTAAAATTTTAAAACTGACCATCTATTTTCATATTTAATTTGTATAGTAGACATTGTTATATACTCCATCCGTTTCATTAAGATAGATATTTTAAAAAAAAAATTTGTTTCACAAAGATGTATTTTTTTATGTTTTTTATACAAAAACTGAAAATTCCAATAAAGTTAATTGAATTTATTGAAACACTATCTGTTAAAATACATTGAAATTTGATAATTTCTAAAAACGATGTATGATTAATGTGTTTTTTTAATATGTGTGGAAACACCAAAATATAGAAACAAAGACTTATCCTTTTCAATATATATACCTTTTGGTAAAATAAATATGAAATATGTAATTAGTCTAAACTATTATTATGGTGTTATTCAATAAATGAAGAATGCACAACTTCGAGAAGAGCTAAAGAAGTCGAATGAAGAGAATCAAAGACTAAAGGAAATGCTAAGTCAAACAACCAACAATTTCAACTCCCTGCAGATGCAACTTGTTGCTGTCATGAGGCAACAAGAAGATCATCATCACTTGGTAACTAATACTCTAATTAACATCCATCTTAATATTTAATTCATTATTTCAAACAATTGCCAAGCTACTCTCAATTTTTGTTAAGGCTTTGAACTCTTGTTTTCATCAGGCTATGATCAAGAGCAAAGACAAGGACACTAACCAACATGAAGCTCCTGAGATGGTTCCAAGACAGTTCATCGATTTGGGACTACCATCTGCTGAAGTATCATCCAATGAGAGGACAACGGTTCGGTCAAGATCTCCCCCATCCCTTCTAGAGAACTCTAGCTCACGTCAACGCGCAAAGAGAGTACTTGAGATAGAAGAAAGCCTGGAAAACGAATCTAACGGTTGGGGAAACTCTAGCAAAGTTTCAAAACACAACGCCTCCTCTAGCAATGGCAATGGAAATGCTATAGATCAATCATCCGCTGAAGCAACCATGCGTAAAGCCCGTGTATCGGTCCGTGCTAGGTCCGAAGCTCCCATGGTAACAAAAGGCTTTAAGTCTCTCTAGCTTTTGAAGACTGGCCAATCAAATGCTTTTGGATGTCAAAAACGTTAACCTCAATGATAATGTTTGTTATACAGTTAAGCGATGGATGTCAATGGAGAAAATACGGACAGAAAATGGCAAAAGGAAACCCGTGCCCTCGAGCTTATTACCGCTGCACGATGGCTGTTGGATGTCCCGTTCGCAAGCAAGTACGTCATTTAACATTTGATTTCTAGATTAACGGGAATTCAGTTTGCCATCCATATATATATATAAACATAGAAAACCATAAGAAAAATTCCATACGATAGTTTTTTTTTTTTTTTTTTTTAGCAACTCATAGGATAGTCTTTTTTAATTCCCCCCCCCCTCCCCCCCCACAAAATAACACCTAAATTAGTGACCAAAATGTTCCATTAAAAAGGTAAATATACATTTTGACCTATAGAATTAACTAATATAGATTTAGAGTTTAGAGTTAAGAGCTGAGGTTTTTTGGGGGTGGAATTTCAAATTTCAAATAAAAAAGAAATATTAAAAAATTTAAAATAAAAAGACTATTTTGATTATTTTAGTGTTATTTTAGTGATAAAAACTTAAAAATGACTATTTGAGAGAATTGACCAAAACATAATCCTTTAGAGTAAAACTATTTGAAACATTTATTTGATAAAAATCCATGATTTTAACCAATTTATTTGTAAACAGTTCAAACAAATGTTTTAGGGTTCAATCAAATGGACAAAAAAATGTTCATTGACGTATGTTTAACGGATTAAATGACCCAACAGGTGCAACGTTGCGCAGAAGACAGATCCATTCTCATAACAACCTACGAAGGAAACCATAACCATCCATTACCTCCGGCAGCTATGTACATGGCTTCAACCACAACCGCAGCCGCAAGCATGCTCCTCTCAGGCTCCACAGTCTCAAGCCAAGACGGTTTAATGAACCCAACAAACCTCTTCGCTCGAACCATGTTGCCTTGTTCCTCAAGCATGGCTACCATCTCAGCCTCTGCACCATTCCCAACTATTACATTAGACCTCACAGAGTCAGCATCCAACGTTAACGGTCCAACTAATAACAATCCATTGATGCACCAATTGGGCTTGCCTCAGATGATGGGCCGGGCTTTGTATTATAACCAACAACAACAGTCTAAGTTCTCCGGTTTGCAGATTCCATCTCAGTTGCTGAACGCTGGCGAGAGCGTTAGCGCTGCTATGGCTGCGAATCCGAACTTTGCAGCGGCTCTAGCCTCAGCCATAACGTCTATTATCAACGGTTCGAATAATCACCAGAATGGGAGCAGTAACAGTAGTAACAATAATGTTACGACGAGCAGTGGGGAGAGGCAATAACATTTTTTTTATATATATTTTTAGGTTTATTCATTGGCCGATTTTGAATTGTTTTGTCTTCTTTTTAAATTTTTATTTTAGTTATGGCTTTTAGCTCTTTTTTCCCTGTCAATAAGAGTCTTGAGAGCATTTTTTTTCTTCGTTGCTTGATAGACAATTTTGTTTTGGAATATAAACTGCCTTTAAAAAGAATATCAATCTCTTAAAATGTCGAATGGGTTAATGAACTGCTATGGTTGAGGCTTGTAACTTGAGATCTAGCGCAAGCTTGCATGACATTAAAATATCAAAGTTAACTAATTAAGCAGTGAGCGAAGGCCCAAACTGAATCTGACCAAATGGCTCGATGTTAGTTTACCAGCTCAAGTTATTGTTCTAAATATTTTTTTCCTTAGTTAGAACCCTTTGTATTTTTTAAGGGTATTCGATTAAAAGAAAATAAAGGTACCCAGCCAGACAGTGTTTATGGGCACAGTGAAGGGTTTCAACCCAGTTTTCTTTAGGGCTGCTGCTTTGACTATGGGTTATCTTGTTCGGCCAAATAAGGTTCCTTTCAGATTATTGCTAGTACGTAATTTTTTTTTAATTTACTTTTCCTCAATGAGGTTCAGTTCAGTTCCCATTACTCTCATGGTCTAATCCATCAGCCTAGAGGACTATTAAACATTTTAACAAATATAAACATGTACCTTATCACTTCAGAATAATTAGACCATCGCTTGGCTGCTGATCTATCCATATGATCTGCCCTGCTATCATCATACTTCCTCGTCCCACTAGCACGATCAAGATACTTAACTGAATTCCCTTGTTCCTTAATTACTTAACCAACCATCCCCACATGACCAAATAACAAAGAGAGACAGCTCAGTCTTCCATCTAACCATCCAGAACATAATCGGGTTGCTAGCCACACTAACAGTCTACAATCAGTCACCGATCACACTTCGATCACTTAGTCATTGATCACCTTTGATAAGTCAGAATACTCACTCGGCCCAACAACCCTCATAACCAATTAATGATGACCCCATGCAGCCATACAATCTATCAATCACGCTCTACTCAAACTTGATCTTCTAATCAGAACATGTTGTGACTCCTCGGTTTGTATTAGTCAAGTAAACTCTCACTATCAACCAAATTCTCTATCCTGATCTCAACCTTGCTTATCATGCAAATCATTTTCTGCCTTGTCCAGTACGTAAATCAAATGTATCATACTTTGCTAGACTCACGAATGTACTAGCATACTCATGACTGCCCAGACAACTCTCTCTCAAGTTCCATCCATGCACCCCACACAGATCACCAAACCCATGTATTGATCATCTTGTCATGTTCCCAGTATATGTAACTGGCTCGCAATCAATCACATAGTCTACGCATAAGAAATACCCCAACCAGAACCACAGTCGGACGCCCCTAATTGATAGTATTGATCATTGTACTGATTAATGCGTCTCGGAGACGAGTCATTCAATGTCGTATCTCGCAGATCGACCATAGACTCCTGATCGCTCCTCTATAGCGCTAAACCACTCATGGTGGTGCATTATGCAGTCCTGAATAACACACCTTCAGAGCAACCCAGACCTGAACATAAATCATCAAGCAACACTCTCACTTGCTACTCGTCTAGTTAGACGTTCATGCCTCCTGATCGCACACAGACTCGTAAGCATTGATCATAACCGCCAATGCTTTACTCCTTGGTTACGATCCATCGCTTAGCACCCATACATCATTCCAGTTGGCCACAGACCCGATTGGAAGTTCTATTCCTTGGCATGCGCTCAATATTAATCAACCGTACTGTCACATGCAATCACATTCTTCTCTCACGATCCATGGTTTAACCCACACCAGAAACTGTGCACGATCAGACCACATACAGTTACCACTGCTCGACGTGCATCTGTTTAGAGTTGTCACACGGTAAGCCATCCTCTCTCTCTCTCTTAATGAACAAAGATACATTTTCTTAAATCATAGTAAAATAACTTGTTTATATTTCCATTTTCATAAGTGAATCAAATATATATGATATATAAGTATTTTGGAGTTTCTTCTTTCTTATTATGTTTCTCTAATTGATTAAAATATAGAAAAATAATGGATTTTTTTTAAATAATAATTTATTTAGTTTTGAATTTCAACGAATTAGCAAATATTTTACCAATCATTATCAAATAACTTGTAAGTAATTTATAAGTAACAAGTAATAAAATAAGGCAAGTCCGTCATTTTTAGCAAGTTTGAAAATGCAAGTATTCATTTTTAACAAATCAAGTAGAAGTAAAAAAAATTATTACTCGTAAATACTAAATACCCAATGTGTGCCCACCCCTAATTATAATGGCAAAGTTCTCATACAAACAGTATGATTTTCTAATAAAAGCCTCATGATTTTGGAATCAGAGTGAACCAGAAATTGTAAATAAACTGTATGGACCAATAGTATGCTGAAAGTGAGAGAAGCCATTAGAATTAATATGACCACCAAGAAGAGGCAAGATAGGCTAAATGCATGCAGGCCAATGAACTTAAAGCATATTGGAAAATTTCCAACCCATAAACAAAAGAGAATGGACCATGACTTTTGAAATTCCTTAACGGAGCAAAAACCATAGTTGCATGGCTTCACTCGCGGAGGATGGATTATGATCTTGAAGAGATGATATCCGATTGCGGATTAGGGTATCTATTCTAGCAATGATTGTTATCGCGGATCTGAAGTTGTTGCAGTGAAGTCTGTTATTTCTTTCTCTTCTCTCCATTGCTCAAAAATCCCTGCCTGCCAAGCCAGTAGGCTAATAATTAATAAGGCCATACTTGCAGGAAGTGAAAGGAAGGCGCAGTTTTAACGACACACATGTTACAACCACATTATTGCTAATACGGTAATGGACTACTTATAGTTAGTTCCAAGATTCGTCAATACTCCATCCGTTTCAAAATGTTTCATGTTTTAGCATTTTCACATTTTTTAAAAAAATATATCAAATTTTCTAGTTACCAATACATTAATTTCCATAATTAACTATTTTCCACAATTTTTAACCAATAGAATTTTTTTGAAGTTTACAATTTACAATTAATGAATGCATTAAAAATGTAAAAATTTTATTTTTTTAAAATAAAAACTTTTTCTAAAACATGGATTTTTTTGGAACGGAGGGAGTACATTGTTCAGGGTCAGAGTGAAACTAATGAAACATAAAGGGGTTATAACTGATAAATACGAAAAGTTGAAGCTTTAGCGAAACGTTACTTGCGTTTAAAGGTCCCACGCAATGTCAACAACGTGAAGGCGGTTTTGCTTGTGCCACACATCAAAGCAACCTTATATTTTCCATTTGCAGCAAACACCAATCAAATAACCCTTCCATTATTCTTTTTAAAAATTAACCTTTTAACAGTGTTCTTGCGAAAATTCCATATGAATATACATGTATGTGTACAGTATTTATATTTTTTTAATCATTTTATTCTATGATGTATATGGAGTAACTATAAATGGTGTATAGTATAATTAGAGTGAAGAAATTGATCTATAGACATTACTGTAACAGAGTGATATGCTTAGCTGTACACACTCATGGTTTCATCGACGTGAAGCGTACCTAATATGAGACACCTAAAACAGCTAATATTAACAAGTTATTAACAACAGCATTTATAATAATAAACAACATTTATAAAAAAAAACACCCATACAAAATTCCAAGTAGTAAATTAACAAATTATTAACAACAGCATTTATAAAAATAACATCCAAAAAAAAATTTTGATAAAAAAATCAGTTAACAACAAAGTAATAATTCATTCTAGTTTTTTTAGTTTCTTATGTATTTTAAAATACTTATAAGGAATAGTATCAGGAAATATTTTGTTTTTAATTAACAAGATTATTTTGAATATATCTTACTTTATTAGTTTGGAGAAATAGAATAGTTTCCATATGATGACTTTTACTCTTTTATTATTACTTTTCATTTTTAATATCTTATTTTGAAATTAGTTAGATTTATTACTAATATTTTCAGTCTTCTCTAAAATTTCTTTCAAATCAAATTATTACTCGCTAGATATTCTGAAAAAAAAAATGAAATCAAAAGAGTACTTGAGTAGAAGACAGATTAATGTACACTATAAAGTTCTTCCTTGCACACTTAAAACACAATGACACTGGAAAATAGACGTAACAAACATAAACCCTAGAAGATGACAAACATTACTTGAAGCATCCCATATATTATGCAAAAATTGCTCTACAAAAGTTTATGCAAAATGTTATAAGCTTTTACCTTACATAATTTATGACAACATTTGGCATCAAAAGTGAAAATAAGACAGTACAACGGTGGACATACTAAAGTGAAAATGCACTTTGTTTAAAAGAAACAAATTTTGCTGATCTGTCTAGGCCCACGCAACCGAAACATGGTTTCATAAACGTGACGCTTGCTTATAAATGTACACAATGAATTTTAGTTTTAATTATCCTTCATATCCTTACATTTGGAAGCAACAAGTATCAATTAATTGATAGTAAATATTGCATTTATGTTTCTCTAGTTTCTCTTTCAAGTCATTTACGTTATAAATATAAATCTCTCCACCATTCTTCTTTTCACTCTTCATCCTCTTAAGGTTTCTGAATCTCTACTGTCATT
>MU107770.1:0-40649 GCA_012274485.2 Sinapis alba | reverse complement strand
CAAATTTAAAAAAAAAAAAAAAAAAAAAATCAACCAATCGTATGTCGCCACGTGTCATAAATAGTGTAAGGACCGATCCTTATTTAGAGATTTTAAGGATCGAGTCCTTAAGTTTTAGTGGGGTCCACAAATTATTTAATTATTTTTTCGCTAAGGACTCCCCTTAAGGACCCCTTGTTGCGGGTGCTCTAAGGTAAAAGTAAAACTTATGTTGTAACCTTTCCTAACAGAAAAAAAACTCAACCACAAGAAATAGTCATGAGAAGTAATACCCAACATATCATGATATATCAAGTATACCACCGTGCAAATACATACCTATATTTTTGGAAAATTTAAATAACATATGTTTTGTTGTCTTCTTTTTTTTCTTACGAAATCACACACTAGTTATCACATCAACTTTCATATTATCTAATTTTACTGACAAAAATATTACATATACAATAATTTTTTAAAAAATTAAAACAAAATAATTGTTTTATAAAAATATTCTTTTAGAACATACAAACGTTTACAAATTCTAATAAATTATTAAAATTAACTAAAATTAATTAAACAATAAAAACATATGTTATAGTGATTCAAATTTAATGTTAGTGTTGAGTATGTAATTGTTGTTTCCTATAAGTTATATCTTCATTGTAATGATTCAACTTTAATATTAGTGTTGCAGTTGTGTTACTTTGACTAATCTTGGTTGTATTGTTTATATTTAAAGAAATTAGATTAACACATCATTAATTTTTGATCCATTAAAATAAAATTATTCATATAATTACACAATCGATCTAAAAATTACTATACAAACATATAACCAAGATTAACACAAGAGTAACGGATATGATCAAAACATTATAACGAACATCTCTTATACAAGATAAAAATTTATTAAAATTTTATCACTTAATAAATTTTTAGCTAGTTTTACTAAATAAATAATATTTATGAATGTTTACAGTTACTAATATTTTTATAAACTAATATTTTTATAAGACTACTTTGTTTGAACATATCCCGATATCTTAGGCATGAAATAACCGTTTTCACACCCATTTTCCCATTCTTCTTGTTACCGCTACTGTTGCAATTCTCTCTCTTGTCTTGATCATGTTCCACATTCTGAAGTAATTTGTTTTTCTATCATTGTTCCTGGATCAGAGTATGCAGGGCACTTTCAACATCTTCAAATGGTTGTCCAGCATACAGCTTTAGCTGCCTCTTCTTCACAACAATCACATTCTTGCCACCAGAACTTACTTCGTTATAAAGATCCTACAATGAAATTAAAAAAATGTTTAGTCCACTTGCTCTGAAACTAAATTAACTTCACAGAGATGGACGTTGGTCAGAGAATGAGCTTCCTTTTACCTTAGTTGATATGGGAACTACATTGGCGCTGAAATCATCCAAGTCTTCAAAAACTGACTCGAGCAGATAAGAGAAGTTTATTGCATCACTTTGATCCTCAAATGCAATCATGTGTGAAACCTGGTCCTTGTTTTGTTCCATAGGTTCGGTCCTCATAGTAAAGTATCCCTCAGATATTTCTTGGTCGACATTACTCCGCATCAGAATTCTCTGAAGAGAAGAGAAAACTTTAAGTACTGACTGGCTCATGATATTATCATATACTTCTTGGCCCAAATATACAAACATACCAGCACATAGGGAAGCTTAAGCCACCACGTTTTATTCTGTTTCTCCTTAACTCTTCTCATCGGGTTTCCTTTCCTGACTTCTCCACGTTGGCCACTCCTACCAAATCCAGAACCAGCTTCCGTATTTGGCTTTCGATTTTCAGAATTGCTTGACTTCATAACTTGGTTTGATGGTCGCCTTTGCTCAGACCCCTGAGCAGTACCTAAAAATATTAAGATAAGCTGAGGATTGCAAGATATAGTTCTTCTTCATGTAGGTTTCATATTCACGTATACTTAACCATCTCATACAATTATTATTACACATGATCAACTTAGCAAAAACTACCTGTTCTTTCCAGTCTATTAATCTCATAAACATTGCTTAGTCAATTCCAAGATATATTCTGTACATGACATCCCTAACATCACCATATTTTTTCTTGAGAATTATATAGCACTTATTCTAAACCCTACCAGGAATCATCTTGGAGTCTGAAGGCCCTGCCTCTTCATCATCTCGTGATTCACCAACACTGCCATTGTGCTTAGTCTCATTGCTTCCCTTACTTCCACCAAAGCCTTTGACGTTACCCTTAAGGGGCTTCTCCCCTTTAAACTTGTACTTCTTCTCAAACATCAAACTCTTCTCATCATTCCTAGTTTCATCCAACGGCTCTACACGTAACCCCGCCAACCCTTTTCTCTGTGAATTCAACCGTCTCTCAATGTTAGACAATCTCGCTTCTATCTCCTTCTCAATCTCAACCCCTCCACCAGGATTCAATGCTCCATCCTCTTCTCTATCACCACTACTCTTTTCCTCGCTTCTACGTGCTTCCTGTGCCATCATTCTAATCTCTGCAATCTTCTCATTCATCTCAAGATCCTCCAGCGAAACCACATCGCTCCCTCTTCCCTCATTTTCCCCGTTTGGATTCAACGAAAGACTCGAACTTTCCTGCGTTTTCTCCGTAGAGTTTCCCAGAAACAAAACAGCACAAACCGTCTGGAAAGCGAACACTCCGACCAAACACAACCCGTACTTGGCTACTAGCTTCGGAGAGAGCTTACTGAACATACCATTCACCTCGTTCGACACAACAACCGAGCTAAGCTCATCTACATCATCGTCCTTCTTGGTGAATACGTCTTCGTCGTCTCTTGGAGGAACTTTTAACGGCGTTTCGATTACTTGAGGCTTGGGACTTAGGGTTCTGAGGATTTTGCGTCGCAGGTAATTTTTCCTTTTTGATGATGACTTCGACGAGAGTGGGATTGAGACCGGAGACGAACAGCGGATAACTTTGAAGGAGACTCTTTTGCCGGTTGAGTAAGATGGAAGAATAGTCGAAGGAGATGTGAAGACGGCGTATCGGAGAGCAGCCATGGCTGCGGCGGAGAGAGATGGTTAGCCAAGAGATTCTTTCAAGCCTAAACATTCGGCAAATTCATTTGAAACAAGTACAAGTTAAATTAGAAAAGAGCCCAAACCTTTTAAAGTATTCCGTAGAATCCTTTCTAAATTTGAAATGTTCAAATAAATCCAAAATCCCATCCGAGATGTTCGTATTAACTTGGGTCTATATGGTCGAAAGGACGCCAATATAGTATACAACATCAATCATATCGGTACAGATTTGATTTGCAACGGTTGTGTTAAACCGAATTGCGAAATTTAAGATGTCGTAGAACTCAATACCAAAACGTTGGGTATAGATTTGAAATTTGAATGAATATCACACTCAATCCAGTAATAAAGATACCACTGAAGTAGAAGGGTAGGTTGGACATTTCATATATACAGCAGGTTTGGGTTCATTATAAAAGAAAAAGAAGAAAATTGTTCCATTTCTCAGTAATACACACATCGCTCATCTCCGTCGTGTCTCATCGCTTCTCCATAGTTCTCCGTCATCCGAGCAACCCTAAAAATGGTACCTACGATGCGTTCATTGCTTGATTTCGATCGAGTGTCCGTGACCCTAGGCTCTTGCTCTTCAGATCTATCGATTGAGATTTCGAGATGATATTCTCAAATGGTTTTATCCTCGATTGGGTTTCCTGTTTCTGTAGATTTTATCATCGAAACCTTTTGTTCTGATTCTCCATTTTAGTATTTTACATCTGTGGAATTGTGTAATTGAGAATGAAAGCTGGGAGATCTGATGGATGATCCAGCAGCCAGTATAAGCATTTCTTTGTTGTTGAGTAGTCTTTGTTTAGGAATCTCCATGTATCGAGTTTGTTGCGTGAAATGTTGGTTCTTCGATGATTTGTTCATAATCATAAAGCTTCATTCTCCTCTAATGTGGAGAGTGTTCTATATATATTTACACTTGTTTGTTTTCTTTCTTTGATGCTAACAGGATGGACATGATTCTGAGGATACTAAGCAGAGCACTGCTGATATGACTGCTTTTGTGAGTAGACTTGTTCCCCATACTATGCTTCTTGTTTTTTCTAGACCAATACCACTTGTTTTTGTTACTGAATCCTTGAATTTGTTCATATGCAGGTCCAGAATCTCCTGCAGCAGATGGTGGGCTTTTTAATCCTTTCTTTTTTAGGTCTTGTAATTACAGCTTCAGTATGTAGATTCGGATTACAAATTTGGTTTTCGTTGTTGTGTGTTTCAGCAAAGCAGGTTTCAAACAATGTCTGACTCCATCATCACAAAGAATATCCTTTTTTATCATTCATCTATTGTTTTGCTTTAATAATTTGAAAATGTTTCGCTCCTTCCTAGAGGGCGCAGGAAATGATGATCTCTGGTATTAGTTTATTTATGCCATTAAATCGAAGGATAGTAATACAATTATCTACTGCCAGATTAGATTGAAGTATTTCTTGAGATTCTAAATGTCTATTCTGTAGATAATCACCACATGGTTCTATGTTTAGCCCCCTCTTGTTAAGTTGCTCTATTATGCGTACTTGTTGGTGTGAGTCCTACACCGAATCACCTTTACTACCATGATCAGTGATATAAGTTCGGAATCTGTAGGAACTAGAATCACTGAATCTCTTGTCAGCAATTTGTGTTCGTGTACATTGGTTTTTAAACCGTAATTTCCTTGACTTTGATGATTTCACTCGATGACATGGGAGGCAGAATCAATGAGCTGGAGCAAAGCATCAATGATCTAAGAGCTGAGATGGGAGTTGAAGGCACTCCACCTCCTGCCTCCAAATCAGGCGATGAACCCAAAACACCGGCTAGTTAGTTCCGCTTGAAAGAACTAAGGTCCATGATTTTTCTGCTTGTGTCTGTACTATTTACCTTTTGAAAAAATTCCGTTTTAAAAGACATGCATATCTTGTTGAGTTCATTAAATAGATTGATGATGTGGTGGTACATTACATTATTATGCACTTATGATTTGCTTTCGATGTTGGTTTTGAGATAACTTTAAAGTCTAATGCATGAAGGCTAAACCAAGGGGTATACTCGGTTTGGTTCCAATTTTAATTTTCTTCACAATATCGGTGCCATAATTAGACCGGATGTAACTAATACGGCTTGTACAAATATATAAAAACAAGTTGTTGCATTCGAGTGGAGTCTGAGAGACAAATTAGGGTTCAATTGTTTTAAATACTACATACAATACACGAGAATAAATACAGAACTAAATCATATTTTAAAAAAATAAAAATTATATTAAAATTATGAATTAAATTTTAGAAAATAAACAAATGCAAATGTCACTTTGATTACGCAATCAATCTATCATTGTCGATTTATCAATAGCATCTGGCGATGAGTTGGTATACGCCTGTCATGAGGTAAGAGTCTGCGGTCCAAACTACAAACCCATTTTTTTCAAAAACTTTGGTCATATTACCCTTTTCAATGTTTATGTAAATGGGGCAAAACTATTGAGGGCCCGAGGAGCATCAAATAATTAATCATGCATTTAATTTAAAGTGTCTTTAATTTGTTGCATTCTTCTTTTTATCATTACTGTACTGTATTCATATTGAATGCTGTTTTTAAAAATAAAAGGCTTTGAATGTTAAAAAAAATCATTTGGGATATCAGAAACTTATAAAAGAAATCAGACTAATTTTGAAGGAAAAGTGCATTTTACAGATAGAATCTCTTTCTGCAAATATGTCTCAGAGCATAATTTATACTCCCTCCGTTTCATATTAGTTGTCGTTCTAGGTTTATGCACACAGATTAAGTAAACATTTAATTTTACATGTTTTCAAAATAAGAATATTATTACCAATACACATAACCATATATCAACCAATAGAAAAATAGAATAAAAAATATTACCAATAAATTTTGCATTAAAAACCGAAAACGACATTTATTTTGAAACAAAAATTTTACTCCAGAACAACATTTAATTTGAAACGGATGGAGTATCTATGCAAGTGTTTAGGAGCAATATAATTAGTTTATTTTAAAGTTCTAAAAGATGGTGAATTCACAGTATAAATGAAAGAAGAATACAGCAGGCAAAAACGCGTAATAAATACGCCAACGTGTGGGGTTCTGCCGAAAGTATGTTGCATGTGAAGCTGCCCCTTTTGTTTAGTTGGCCCCAACCAATCCTAATTATTGCCTCTCTCTCTCTCTCTCTTCTCCACAATTATTCATTTTTGAAACATAAAATTATAAGAAAATATTCCTGTAAATCAAATTTGATTTCATAGCTTTTCTCCATATGAACTAGGAACCACTATAATTTTTAATATCACAAATATTCCCCCATATGATGAACATCTGTTATTTCTTCAGCACATGCAGTAAAACATACATGCATATTATTAAACTACATATTTAATCATTATTATTTTGATAAACTACTCAGAAATGTAGACATTTGCACAGATAGTTCATAATTCCATATTCTCCATGTCTGGTCATAAAATCAAACTAACATATGTAATTAAATCATCATTGGTAATTTGATAAATTGACTTTATGAAGTTGTATTGCAATGGAATTATAAACATAAGTAACCACCAGGAAACAACAAAAAAAAAGAGAGATCTGAAAAATTGTATATTAATTAAAAACAAAAGAATTTAAGATACAGAGAAAAAGAGAGAGAGAGAGATCATCATCGCCTGCAACGAGTGATGGCGCTACAGCCACGAGAGTAAGGATTAGCCTGAGCTCCACGTCGGCAATTGTAGTAAGATGCGCCGCGTCGCGAGCATGGAACTGTGTTTCTCCTTAGCGCACCGTAGCTTATGTACCTTGTCGTCGCTAAGATACGCCTGTTTATCTCAGAGTCCATCTCGAACTCCGCCGTCGCAGTCGAGCACTCGGCGATGGAACCAGTGCACTCTGTCTCGAACGGCATGAAATCGGCGGCGAAAGCGACGGATTGGGAGTAAGCGGCGGAGAATAGGCAGAGGACGGTGAGAATCGCGATGATCGTGAGTCCTCTCATTATTCTCTCTTTAGTTTCTTTTCTTTGTCAGGTTCAAAAGTTTTTATGTAATAAGAAAAGAGAGAAAGAAATGGTTTTAAAGAGAAAAGACAATGGTAAATGCCACTAGGGTTTGGGAATATTTACGGTTTATGCCACTTGACTGTTAACTATACAAGCAAGTTTTCTTTTTTAAAAAGCTTGATTAATGATGTTTTAACGCGTTCTAAAGTATACCTTATGTCAAACACTATATTTTTTTTTGACTTTTCAACTTTTGATTTTATAAATCTTGGAAGATTAGAGATGGCCATTGGTTATGCCACCAACTGATAAATAAAAATATAACATATATTTAAGGCTGTAATTCGTTAACACTTAACTATCAAAATATTTGAAATTAATGAAATAAAATCAAATGACAAAAATGAGAAGGAATAATCAACTTCACCTTATGTCAAACAGTATAGATTTCTTTTCTTGACTTTTCAAATTTTGATTTTGTTAAGCCTTAAGGATAAGAGATGACATAATACATGACGCATTTACTTGATTGAATATGCTACCAACACAATAATGTAAATGTATATTTAAGGCTGAAATTGGTTAACACTTAACTATCAAAAACCTAGAGAAATATTTGAAATCAGTGTAATAAAATAAAATGTAATGACAAGAATATAAAAAGGAAAAATAAACTTTATTGAGAATGTACAATAGTGTAGGGGTTTGGTCGTTTGAATGGCCTGGAATGTCCTGTGTTCGAATTGATTACAGTGTGTTTATTTTAGCCAAAAAAAAAACTTTACCTTCAAAAAATGAAATACGCAAATGAATAGTTAATTTAGTTAATTCAATGATCCGTTGACAAAAGAACTTCTTCTCTGTCTTAAACTTTTTGGAGAATACAAATCATTGTAGTTTGTAGACTAAGAGTTTGCAAATTAAGTTAAACATATGTATGGGTTAATTAGATCGGTCAGATATTTAAGAGACCGTCTCTTAAATCCCGCTAAAAAACCAGTCTTAAGAAACTCTCAATAAACATACTCTTAGTTTTGATCATTGTTAAAACCTTCGCCAAAGTGATTTACATGTAATAAACTGAAAAACACACATAAAAATAGTTAAACTACTAGAAATCAACAGAAGAAGGATTTCACGAGACTTGTGTTTGCAGACTGAAGTCTCAGAGCTTCAAATACCCCGATTTGTATCCTAGACCGAACCGGTTGGTTCATTGGTTTTACGGTGTTGTTGAAACTCTTTGATTAGGGAGCTTAATTTCATATTATCTTCAATAACAGAAGAGAAGCTTTGATTTTGAAATCAGTACTAAAGTTGGTGCAGTGGAGGGAGGGACTTATCAATCTGCTACAGACCGTTGTATCACTAGAATTTAACTAAAACGCAGTAACTACATATCAAAAGTAGCAGTACAATCTCAACTTAAGTACTAGTAGTGGGTGGTCGGAAGATGGATAAGAAGAAACATTTTGAACATCTATAGTGCTCTGCTTTATTCTCATTCTCATCAGTAAATCGAGCTTCCACTTTTTCTTCTGTCACCTCGCCTCTCTTGTCCATCTGCTGTTTAATCTTTTGAGTTATCTTGTAGCTGCAAGGAGAAAACAGAGAGAATCATGGAGGAGGACACATAAGCTGGTCTACTGTGTTATATACATTTTATATATTATAGATACTACAAGGAAGAAGTAGAGAGTATCAACAACGACACTCACGCTACAACTTAAACAAGACAAGACAAGACAAGACAAGACAAGACAAGACAAGACAAGACAAGACAAGCGAGCTTCCACTGGAATGAGAATCAAAGGGACTGCTTACATTTACTGCTCTTGAAACAGGACATTACCGGAGAGATGAATATAGGCCAATAGGGTAATACCATAGTCAAGACTTATGAAAGTAGCAATAACAACAGCGACCATCGCATTTGCCTAGTCATGTTTACTAAGATTAAGCAGGTACGTACAAACTAATAACCACTACATGGATTCATTTTAATAGTATTCCAACATCTTCTTTCCCTTTTCTAAGTTTTACGCAAGAGAATCTTACCCTGGTTATGATAAGAACAGAAAGCAGGATTCTCTTTCTTTTTTTTCTTTTAAAAAAAAACAACGCCCACCGTGGGGCTCGAACCCACGACCACAAGGTTAAGAGCCTTGCGCTCTACCAACTGAGCTAGACGGACTTTGGTGACTGCTAACATCGGAGTAAAGCTATATTCTAATAGAGAATTCAATATTTTTGACTTGTGTTATCCATGTGGTGCGTGACTTTGGATATTGCAGATACAGGGACCGAGACTTCAGATTCGAGTGCACTTTAGATTATTAAAGTGAAAAGATGAGGAGAGTCATATTTTCTGGAAGCTATCTTCTTCTAGCTTGAAAAAGTCAGAGGCGTGTAGACAATATGTTTATTCAAAAAGTTAAAAATTCCATATGTATTCAAAACTTTTAGCATTTACATACCGAGAGGTAGGACACTCACAAAACAGCTACACCACCTCAAACAGATTCATAAAAACGATCCAACACCAAGTTCCACAAACGTTTTAACAGCTCCATATGTTAAACCACAGTATGTTTTTATGCCCAAGCCTAATAAGCATTATCAAACCTCATATTTTCGGAAGCTATCTTCCAGTTTTGAACAAATCCCCCCATTCCTACAAGTTTCTTTTGTGCTGTATAGTTTTAGCAGATGGAAGCTTCGGAGTTTTCAGCATCTACAATTTGCTTTATCAAAAAGTAAAGAAAACACTCGCAACAATTCTCCATGGACACATGTTATGCAATTTGTCTCAATAAGATTTTAGGATCAGTTATAGGCTAATACAAACATCTGTGCCTAGTTAATTCACAAAGTTTCAAGCTTCTCAACATTAATATAAAATCTACTGCAAACCAGAAGCTGTTTCCAACACTTATCAGCTTATAGATCCATAAATCCATAAAAATCGAGACTTTCCATAAATCCAGCACCAAGTTCACAACTTTTATAACAGTTACATATCTTAAACCTCAAAAGAACTCAAAACAAAAAGAAGAACCAAAGCTAAGATCCTCAAAAGACAAAGCCTTCCAACCTTTTCAAAGCTCGTCTTCATCTCTTAAATACTCTCCAATATCAGCTTGATGAAGCACAACGATACCATTCGGATCCAACTTCCGACAGTCCTGAGTACTCTTCGCCGCAATACCAAACCCCAACGGAACATCAGACATCGAGAAAACAACAACTCCATCTCCAGGCACAATGCTATCAGTAATCCTCCCTAACCCTCCTTTCAACACATGGTTCCCGTAAAGAAACGACATCTCCGACGTGGGTTTCAGCCATACCTTGTGTTTCGCGTTCGCCGCCAAGAGATTGAGCGACATGATCGTCAGGTGGAAGCTCCCCGCGTGAGTGTACTTCCCGATGCAGGTTCCGAGAGAGATAAGGTTTTTGCGAGAGATGTTTGTGGCTCGCTTCACGAGAGACTCGCTCACGTAGTAGACTCTGTTCTTCTGGAGGCGGAAGCAGTAGCGGCCGGGCTCTTGCTCGGGTCCTTCGTGAGATGGGTTCTCGACGATGTTCTTGAGGTTGTTGCCCACGAATTTGAAGATCTTCTCGAAGACGACGGTCGTCTCGGTCTCGTCTAAAGGCCTCATCTTTTTGGGAAGAGGGGGTGATGGTTTAGGACAAGGAAGCGCTCTGTTTTGTCTGAGTTTTGGTTCTTTTTTTTATATAGGGTTTTAGGGATTTTAGTACCAAACCTAATGCGGCCGAGGAGTTTTTCTAATTTCCGATTTGGTCCTTTAACAATAGGTTTTACCATTCGAACCACTAACTTATAAAATGAACACCGAACACCAACACCGAACACCCCAATAAAGTTTTTCCGAAACCTCGAGAAATCCATTTTTGCCAATGTAAATTTGCATGCGGGTTGCAGCTTATTCGGTTTGATTAGTTTGGTTTAACATAAATTTTGCCAAATTTAAACATAATAAATTTAGTTTGTTTAGTTTTTTCTTAAAATCCTACTAACTTAACCAAAGTTATATTTCGATTAAATTTTGGTTTAGTTTTGTTAAAAATTAAGATAAATTCTGATAATTTTGAATAAATTCAGTTAATTTTGAATAAATTCAGTAAGTTATATAGATCAGTTCAATTAACAATTTGGTTAGTTTGATTGGTTGTGTTCGAGTTTTTGATCGAGTTGATATGATTAAAAAATAGAAAAATAAAGTAACTGATTATCAACCGAATCAATAATCAATTTTTTTAAATCTATTGAACCAAACCGAATTTCTAACCAAAATTGAATTAAAAAAATAAACATTTTGGTTCAGTTCCGTTCCGTTGGTTTGGACAAAGATTCCACGCCTACGTTAAGCAAAATCACATTGGCTTATCAGGTGAATTTTGTTAATGATCTATCATGCAAAGTTTGTTAAGGATCTATATACTAAAATAATAAAATTTTATTAGTATTTTCTATTCTTTTCTAGGATCCAAATATTAAAATGGTTCGACGAATGACTAGTAACCTCAAATTCATATCAGCATTTTAAACTATTGGTTGTAGAAAAAGAAAGATTTCAATCTTTATTCAAATAACATCAATTTTTTTTAAAAAAATATTAGGTTTAGTAATTCTGGTGAAACAGAAAAAGATAAGTATTGAATCACATTCACTAAACAACAAGCAGACCATATTTATTAGACATACTTATTGGACAAGTAGTCTACTTGGTAATATAACAAAGAGATGATTTAATGTAGGTGGCGTCATCGCTTGCGTCAACGTCAACTAACTTGCATAAACGTAGCACATGTTTGACTCGCCAAAGACAATCGAGCGTGACTTGATGATTGTCTCCCAAGTAATTAATTGTTTTTAACGAAAAGTCTTCGCTGCTTCTCTTTAATTTAGTACTATTACTATATAAACAAATCACTCTATACATAAACATTCAGACAAGTTGTAACAAGTACCAAAACTAAACTCCAGATCTGATTATCTCAGCTTTAAAATTAGAAAATAAATATGGAAGAAATCGGAATAGTTATCGTCGGAGGCGGTATCGCTGGTCTAGCCACTTCCCTTGCTCTTCATAGGTTTGTTGTTTTGAAATTAACTGTCTAATTCGATATGTAATTTCATTTTATTGTGTGTGTGTGTGTATATATTAAAGTTTGTAAATGCAGGAAAGGAATAAAGAGTGTTGTGTTGGAGAAAGCCGAGAGAGTGAGGTCGGAAGGAGCTGGAATTGGAACTCTTACTAATGGTTGGAGAGCTCTTGATCAGCTTGGCGTCTCTGATCGTCTTCGTCTCACTTCTAATCTTATTCACAAGTAAGTTTTCTCTACTTTAATCCTTTTTTTTATTTTGCTAATAATATTATTAGTGATCATAGCTTTGCTTTAGAACTTGTATAATAAATTCTTGGATGTTTCTTGAACAGAGCACGGACCATGTTGATTGAGGATGGGAAGAAAAAACGAGAATTCGTTTTAAACATCAAGTATGTTGTTAATTCAATTATATACATAGTTTGTTGAAAATTGTTATTTATTTTAAACTCTTACTAATTGCAATTAAACAGAGACGAAGCTCGTTGTCTTAGAAGGAACGATCTTGTTGATGCCTTAGCCGATGCTCTCCCTGATGGAACCATCCGGTTCAATTCTCAAATTGTTTCGATTGAAGTGGACGAAACTACGTCGTTTCCAATGGTTCACTTATCCACTGGGAATACGATCAAAGCCAAGGTAACGTAGCATGATTAAAAACTTTTGAAAATGTGAATGCCAATGCCAAACTGAACAAGAACCTTCCGTTTTGAATTTGAAGTTTAAGTTTACAACAATAAAAAATTTGTTTTGGATAGTTAAGATTGTGGGTTTGATGATGATACATGTTTGGTTCTGTCATAGGTCTTGATTGGATGCGATGGTGCAAAATCTATCGTCAGTGACTATCTGCGGTTAGGTCCGAAAAAGGCGTTTGCTTGTCGTGCGGTGAGAGGGTTCACTGATTACCCAAACGGCCATGGATTTCCACAAGAGCTTCTAAGGATGAAGGTAGGCAACGTCCTAGTCGGAAGACTTCCTTTGAGCGATAACCACGTCTTTTGGTTTGTAGTACATATGCAAGACAGTCAACACAAAGTCAAGGATCAAGAATCGATTGCGAAGGTGACTCTAAAATGGGTCGATAAGTTATCTGAAGACTGGAAAGAAATGGTGAAAATATGCGACGTGGAGTCATTAACATTGACACACTTAAGGTACCGTTCACCGTGGGAAATCATGTTCGGGAAATTCCGTCGTGGGACCGTGACTGTAGCTGGCGATGCAATGCATGTGATGGGTCCATTCCTCGGACAAGGTGGTTCGGCTGCGCTAGAGGATGCGGTTGTTCTTGCTAGATGTCTAGCTAGGAAAGTGGGTGTGCACCATGGAGATCACTTGTTAAAGGAATGTTCGGTGAAAAGCATTGAAGAAGCTATTGATGAGTATGTGAATGAACGTAGGATGAGACTAGTTGGGCTTTCGACGCAGACTTATTTGACGGGACGGTCGCTACAAACGCAGTCAATGGTCGTCAGGCTCATGTTTATTGTGTTGTTGGTGATGTTGTTTGGGCGTGATCAGATTCGTCATACTAAATACGATTGCGGCCGACTCTAGAAACTTGATGGACACTTTATAACTTAAGTGTGAGTTTTTGTGCTTTATTTATCGATTTGTCATACTAAAGTAACTAAATACGACTGCATGCGGCCGACTCTAGAAACTTTGTCATCTTACTCGTTGGATTTCTCTTCTTTTTTAAAAAAGTATAATTTCAAATTTTATGTAAATTTGGTGTTTTGTGTTTATTGGTTACATTCTATATAAGGCCGTAAATCTAAATCATTAGTGCTTCACATTTTGCGAAATAAAACTCTTATCCCTCCATTTAATTCAACAAAAGAAGGAGCAATAAACCGAACCAGAAGAAGAGCTAAACGAGATAGAGTTTGCGGATAAACGATAGTAAATGGTAGAACAAACTATATGTGTCACACAAATATAACGAGATATATATCTTATTGTAATCTCTTCTTCTTTATTTATTTTTCAAATGTCACAAATATTAAATCTTGTAAAAGGTTTTCTTCAATAAATTTACCAAGTCTTCTATAATATTTTGTTTCCGTGGAACTTGTCTTAGTTCTGATTAATATAATTTGTCTTTTATGTGATGTGTGATAGTGGGAAACCACTCGGCATCAAAGGCGAATCCAAAGTTTTTTAAAATTGGGAGTACAAATACTAAATTAATAAATATTAAACAAAATTTCACAAAATAATATTCTCTCTGTTTTACAAAGAGTATTATTTTGACATTTTTCACACATATCAAGAAAATGATAGAAATGTAATTAAATTGTCATTAATTATATCTAATTGACCAATAGTATTTGAAATAAATAAAATTATTTATAAAATCAATACAATTTGCAATTAATTTTTAGCTGAAAGTAAGTATAATTTACATTGTAATTGTAAAGTAACATAAAAATTTTGTGTAACAAGGAAAAAATGTTAGAATGACACTTACTTAACAGAGAGAGTATATCATACTATAAGTAAAGATGCTTAACTAAAGATTAATAAAAGTAAACGAGTCTTAAAAATGAAGGTTACTTTTTTTATATTTCAGTGTGTTTTATATATTTGTTCGTTTTGGAAATTTTACAACTTTTAACGAAATAATAAAAAAGAATGGATGCATACTTCCAAAATTTAATTGGTTCACAAAAAGTTAAATAAATACATTATTTATTAAGAAATTTATGGGGGCATACATCCCCTAATATCTTGTGTAGAGCTACAGACAAAGAATAGAGTGAACGGAGTAACGAAAGCATTATAAGAAAATATTTTTTAGTACTGATGATATCTTTTTTTTTTTACGATTTACGAGAAACCAAGATAAAAAAACAAGAAGAATTTTGTAAAAAAAAGAGAGTTGAATGTGTGTAGAGAATCTGATATTTTTGTCTTCTATCATGCAACTTATAGCTTCAGTTATTAAAAAAAAAAACTTATTTTGAAATCATGTACACCATCGCTATTTACTCTAGTTAATTTCACTTTTGCTCACTTTGGTAGATTTGACTATTTTGAATAAGTCTCGAGCCACACTGAAATTAACATCGTCTCTGACCATGTAGATTGATAGTGTCTTTCTCTTCGTCTGAGTCTGCACTCACTGCTCAACTTGATCCCATACTTGATGATATCTTTTACTTTCTAATTGACTTGTGTTTTCGTGACTTATTGCTCCAAATTTCTAAACCAAAATTTATACCCCAAAGTAACTCTATTCATAATAGATTAAAAACTTAATAATGCCCAATACCGTTAGTGAGTGGTGGGACAGGACTAATTTGATTAACTAAAGTCGACTCTTTTTAATGGACGTTTTATATGGTTACATAGGTATTTGACAACAATTTTTTAATGGCAATTTGTATATATTTGTGTTCTTTACATTTGCCAAGACAGAGCAAAACAAGATAATCTTGAAAAGGTCGTAGAGAACCAACCCTTGAGCTCAAGATCACATCAGTTAATAAGTGCATGGTGGGAGAGGATTATTTTTACCCAACCAAAGTTTAATTTTTTATATGGTACAAAAGTATTTGACAAGAATATTAATGTGTATTATAATATTATATATATTCTATAACATGGCTTTGGTTTATAATGTCACTAGCTAGCCAACTTGATATATATTGAACTAACGTTGACTCCAGAAATGGCATCCATATTACAAGATCAGAAGATGTCTGCAAATAATTTGTTGCTATTTCTAAAAAGTGACTTAAATCTTGGTAAACTAGTAAAATAACACATATGATATGGTATAATTTTATTTATCTAATAAAGACGGAAAGTATCAGTTTTTAGAACTGTACAAATACTAATAAAATATCATAAATTATTCATTCACATACTTAATATATAAACCCTAGACCGATAATTTATGTTAATCCAGTTTTTTCTAAATAATTTTTTTCTTCGGGTTTGATTCGTGTTTTTTTTACAACATTTATATATATATTTGATCTACTTTACATTTTCCAATACAGAACAAACAAAGACTATGGATAACGCCACAGAGAACCCAACTCTTGAGCTCAAAATCACATCAGCTTGTGTGGAGCATATCGATGCCACAGACAAGATTGACGTATACGCTGTCGTTTCGATTAACGGCAGCGCTACTCAAAAGAAACGATCGGCCAAAACACCCATTGACTACGACGGTGGTTCAAATCCGACGTGGAACCACACCGTCAAATTCTCCTTCGACGAGAGAGAAGCCAAGGAAGGCTTACTGAATATTAAGGTGGAGTTGTATAGCTATTGGCTCGAAGATGAGAACGACGTTTCTTTAGGAGAAGTCAACGTTACGGTTCAAGAGCTTCTTGCTTCAAATCCGCTTCCACCGTTTTCTAACGGTGACGTCAGCAAAATGAAGCCGTTGACTTATCCTGTCAAATTCATCGGAGAAACAAAACCAAATGGAAAACTAAGACCATCTCCATTAGAGGGTTTTTAGGAAGGGGTTCTTAGCGGAAGTTAAGAACCGGTTCTTAAATTTAACAAAGAAAAAGTTAAGAACCGGTTCTTAAATAAGGATTTAAGACCATCTCCATCAGAGGTTCTTAGGGAGGGGTTCTTAGCGGGATTTAAGAACCGGTTCTTAAATCCCGCTAAGAACCCCTCCTTAAGAACCCCTCAATGGACATGCTCTAAGAATCGGTTCTTAACTTTTTCTTTGTTAAAGTTAAGAACCGATTCTTAATTTCCGCTAAGAACCCCTCTCTAAGAACCCGCCAATGGACATGCTCTAAGCCTCTCGTACCGTTTCAAACCTGCACCGGTTCATGATCTGTATCCTACACCGGTCGAACCGGTTTATTCGCCACCTTATGGCCCAGATCCAGCAAGATTGGGCCAGCCCGTCATATATACTCCTCAGTGTCAGACTCAAACCACCGTGACAGAGGTAGACATAGAGCTCGTGATTAAATCCGCCAACAACATCAGAAACGTCAACGTGTTCGATGACATGGACGTATATGCTTCCGTTATGATCTGTGACGGCAAGACAACAAAGCATAAGACCAAAACTCCTATTGCCTATTCAGGCTTTAAATTTCCAACATGGAATCACGCCGTTAAGTTTTCCCTGGGCGAGGAAAAGTTAGCTCGGGAAGACCGTTTTAGCCTCGTCGTGGAGTTGATGAGCCACCGACCAGTGCTGGGAGATAAACATATTGGAAGAGTCAGTGTCCCGATTCAAGAACTTATTCGTTCTAATCCGCCGTCACTATCTACTGACGTTTATGTTAACAATATGAAGTTGGTTACGCACAAGGTGGGAGGTGTGTACGGGGAAGGAACCCTAAGCTTCACGTATAGGTTTCTTGAGGAGCAAGTTACAGTTCCGTTTGAGTCTACAACACCCCAACCCTTTATTATGTACGTACCAATCCCACATCAGCCCTATGGGTCAGCAAACCCGGTTCATGGAACCTCGGGTTACATGGCTGTTCATTCAGGGGTAAATGTTGGGTCAAGTAACGGTGTAGTACCAATTTATATGCCACCACCTGAATACCAACAATATTCACACTCGCAACTGCAAACGCAACCACAACAACCACAACCGCAAGTGCAGCTATCACCACAAAAGTTGCAGTCTCAACCACAACCTCAGATTCAGCAGCAGCCTCAGCCGCAACAACTACTACCACAACGACCGACACAATCACAGGCGCAAGGGCAAGGAGCACGGCCACAAGTAAAGCCACAAGGGGGGAGTGTCGCAGCCCTAGGACTAGGGGCAGCGTTCGGGCGAGTAATAGGAGGAGCTATACTGAATGAAATAATGTCTGACGAAGTAAACCTCTATGAAATTTAAGCTTGAGCCTTGAGGGGTCTTGTTCTTTTCATAAGTTGGTGAATCATACTCTACTGACCAATCCATTGCACTGAATATTCAGTTATTGCCATTTCTAGTTTCGTTTTTCTGTCTTCCTTGTGTTGGTATTTGGTTTCTTCGCTTGTTTGCGTCCATGAAAAGTTTGAATTAAAAAGGTTCCTCGAGAGACCGTGTGAATTGTTGTCGTCAGGTATGTGTTGGCCCGTTCAGACTTTACACCCATTCACTTTATTTTTTAAGCATAAGTTCCAAGTATTAATTATTCCCTCCGTTTTTTAATATAAGTCGTTTAAAAAAAAAAAATTGTTCTAAATTATCTGATATTTTTAATTTTTAATGTAAAATTTATTAACAATTAATATTATATGATCAATAGTGATATACATTATATTTTGTTATTGGTTGAATTGTAGTTATGTACATAAATAATTAATAATTTTTTGTATTGAAAATATAAAAAATTAATTATTTTTTTAATCTGCATAATACTAAAACGATTTCTATTACAAAACGGAGGGAGTAGTTTTCAACATCAGCTTTTGGCTATTCATAAATATTGATATAGCTTTGTCCAAGATATTGGAAGCTTTGTTCAAATCTGTTTCCTGTTTCAAAAGCAAATTGAAAGCGAGAAAGCTCCCGAAAATGCGAGGAAATGCTGTGGATATCCGATTTTTTAATTAAAAGTTAACTTGGAAGAATTTTTAAATCGCTGATTTCGATTGGAAGTTTTACATGATGGGTCATTAATTTGGAATAAAATTTTGTAGATATTCCGATTTTTAATTAAAAGTTAACTCGGAACAAAACAACACAAACGCTGTAGATATTTTGTTTTGTTCTTCAAATGTTGAAATTTTGTTGAGGCAAAGGGATGTAGCTAGCTGTCAAATAAAAAGACATGAACCAATCATCATGATCATTTATTTAGAACCGAGCTTCCTCTTTCCGTCAAGACGACCCCAAACTCGCAAGTACCCTTCTCCAAATGTGGTTTCTTAGAGCATATGTCCATTAGAAAATTTTTAGGGAAAAATTTTTAGCGGAAATTGAGAACCGATCAACCGGTAAGAGATTTAAGAACTCCCTAAGAACTCCCAATGAACATGCTCTTACGTCACATTCCTCCACTCAAGACCGTCACGCGACAACACACCATCAAAATTAATGGTTCAGCTAATGTCTTTCAACTTGATTTTTAAGTTACAATAGTTATTTTCTAATTCAAGGTCCTTTGTAACGTAAAACTTTTTCATTCTTCTGCATCAATCAACAACGAATATCCGTCAAGACAAATAAAGTATTCTCGTTTCTTATATAGAATATCCAAAATACCAAGTCTTATACATTGTTGATCCGAACTATGTCCATGTATTTTTAATCTCTTTCTTCCCTTCTGTTCGCCTGGTACTTGCCTTCTTATGTAATGTATAAATTGTGCTAGTGGACACCACTTAACATAGACATGTTTACTATATTTCTTTGAAATTGTCTAAATACACTATTTGATCATTATTTAATATAGGTAGATAAAAAAGACCATCATTTAAAAACAATATATATATATATATACACATATAAAACTTTAATTATTTTAAATATATAATATATACATGTAGTTTTAATGTTTGCCAAATATAGAGATATTATACAAACTTTTAGTTTTATGTAGAACTATAGATTACTTAAACATGAATTAATAGTTTAAGTGGTTACAAATATGATATATTACCTATATTTTTTTACAAAAGAAAGATATAATTTTGTTTTAATTTAAGTAGTCTCTATCAGTTAAAACTTAAAACTCAAAAAAAAATATTTTAGTGCTCAATTCCTTTTATCAATGTGATAAACTTCCATATAGTTTGTTCGTAGCAATTTTCAATCGTCTTCAATATGACCAAATTTGATATATATATATATATATATATATATTGGTAGCACATCTATGTTTTTTGACACCTTTGTTGAGTTTTGTTGCAAGAAATAGCTTTATTCTTATTCAGTTACCGTTAGTAAGTGATGGGAGTGAGTTGGGTTTTACCCAAAACAAGCTATTGTTTGTACATATGGCGAAATTTTCTGCGTGATAATACTATATGTACCCTCCTACAACATGTATTTTTCTATAATTGAAGTATATATAACTGTGTTTCAAAAAAAAAAAAAAAAAAAAGTATATATAAGTTTATAACTACCGTTGACTCGAGATATGACACCCATGTTATCCTTCTATGACTTTTGTAACATCATAATTAGAAATATCCTCACGCAAACTTGTATATATATATATAACTTTTCTTATTTTACAATTTCGAAGAGAGTACAAGACAAGACTTTCTAAATATGGATTCCTTGCAGTTGCAAAGAGCCAAAGAGAGCCCAACACTTGAGCTTAAAATTGTATCAGCCAGTGACCTAAGCCATGTTGATGCCGCAGACAAGATGGACGTATACGCCGTCGTTTCAATTAACGGCGAAACTACTCAAAAGACCCAAGTGGCCAAAACTCCCATTGACTACGACGGTTGTTTCAATCCGACATGGAACCACACCATCAAGTTTCTGTTCAACGAAGAAGAAGCAGCCCGTGAAGGCCTACTGACCCTCAAGGTCGAGTTATTTAGCTATTGGCTCGAAGGGAGGGATGACCTATATTTAGGAGAAGCCAACGTCTCAGTTCAGGAGCTTCTCACCACAAACACGCTTCCATCGTTTGCAAACAGTAACGTCAATAAAATGAAGTCGTTGACTTGCCCTATCAAACTCACAGATGGAGGATGTACCAATGCAAAGTTGAGTCTCTTGTACCGGTTTAAACCAGCACCGGTTGAGGATCCATACCATCCAGAGCCTCAGGATCATTCCCCATCGATTGGTCAACCGGTTTATCCAAACCCGGATCCAGGTCATCATCAGCTGGTTGTATATTCGCCAAGTCAAACGGGCACAACAAAAATGGTCCTAGAGGTAGTGATCAAACACGCCAAGGACATCAGAGATGTCAACGCCTTTTCAGTGATGGATGTATACGCATCCGTTGCTATCCTTAAGGACAGGAAGGTGAAGGACAGGATCAACACCCCTGTCGACTTCGCCGCCGATACAAACCCTAAGTTGAATCATAGGGTTAAGTTTTCTCTCGATGAAAAGTTAGCTCAAGAAGGGCGTTTGATCCTCCTCGTGGAAATGATGAGCCACAGGCCTTTTCTTGGTGATAAGGAGATTGGATTTGTAAGACTTCCTATTCAACAGCTATTAGCTTCGAATCCACCTACTCCGTTAAAAAACGGTGAAGGTAGCGGTATGAAGTTAGAGACACACGCTTTGACTGGTCCTTATGGGAAAAAGGGTGTCGTGAGCTTCACGTATAGGTTCCTTACGGAACAAGTTACATTTTCAACAGTTCCACCATCATCAACCACAACATCCCAACCATATATGTGTCTACCGATCTCGCCTCACTCATATGCTTCGTCGGATCCGGTTCAGGTGACCTCGAGTTATGTGCCTGTTCAACAAGGTGGAAATGTTGGGCCAAGCAACGGTCTAGTACCAATTTATATGCCAACACCATATCAACCACATGGCTACCAACAATATCCAACACTACCGGTGCAACCGTATCCGCAACAACCACCGCAACTATAACAACTTTCCTCGGTCACCACCGGATACACAAGAAGCATACTTTGTCATACGCGTGCTTTAATTTTTTGTTTTGTTAATTCACCCCTCCTTTTATTTTAGTGAGTGCAATATAAAATGTTATCAGTTTGTTATTTATAATGAAATGGATTTGATATTTTTCTTGCTTATAATTTGTAAGAAAGTTTGGCTTATTTAGTTCATGTTTTGTTCATTTTTTTGTTAGCTTGAATTTCTATTGAATAAGTTTTTAACATTCCTTCATTTTTGGCATGCCCAACTAAGTTTCCTTCACTCCTATATATTCAATTATGATCAAATATCCTTCTTTAGATTTCATTTGTTTTTTATATATTTTATTATTTATTTTATTTCTCAGTTTTATCCTCTCAATTTTAATCATTTTCTTGTTAATTGTGTTTTTATTTGTGTGTGTATGTAACTGGTTAGAATAGTTTAAGGGTGTATGTAACTGGTTGGAATAGTTGTACAAGAATGTAGTAAAGTAGGGATCTCAAGCTATTTCTAATGTTTTCCTTTGCATCTTAAAAGACAAGAATCTGGATGTTATATTTGTCATTCTTTTCTTGGTGTTGCTCTTCGTATCAGTATTTTGTTCTCTCTTCGGTTGCATATGGGGATATGTTTGGGTGTTGTCTTCTCTATTACGCCATTCCCATTCCTAAACGCTGCATTTGGGTAGACAGTATAAACTTTGTCCGGCGTTCTGTGCAAACAGGAAGCTAACTTCGGTTTTGGCTGTGTTCTTTGTTAACTTTTGCCTCAGCTCAGGCCAAGTCGCAATGGCTAGTTGTTTCTAAACCATAACTACCTCAGTTCCATACTTGAATCATATTATGTTTTATTTTCCTTTGAATAATTGTAAACAATATCTCCTCTATGGCTCTATGAAGCTTTTACATCAACTCTTAAATGTGAAGTTTAAAAGAACAAAAGAGTTAAAAAATGGTAAAAAAATTCACCAAAAATCACGGCAAGTGCAAGATCCATCCTTAAAGCAATGAAACCTATTCACATCTCTAACAACAATTTCCCTCTTCACAATCTCACTGATCAGCTTGAAAGCCCCATGACAATCTCTGCACATCCTCAAGTTGTTCATAATCCTAATCGTCGATCCTGCAGGCAAATGTATCAATCCAAATGCTAAAGCCAATCTCTCACAATGCAAACTCACAATTTCCTCTTTGGCTTCTTCATCAACATCAACAAAAACCGATGAACTTGTGATCATACTACTACTTCCCCTGTGTCCTCTTTCCTTCATTCTCTTCTCTAGATCCTTCATAAACCTCACAATCTCACCGCTCTCATCACACGACAAATCCCCAGAATGAAAAGCATAAACTGAATCCTTAATCTCAATCCAGCTACAAGCTCGTTCTTTCACATTTCCACCACGTTTCATCTCTAACCGAAGAGACTCTGAATCTTCCCACCCTCCAGCTACAGCATAAGCATTAGACAATGCAACATACGCACTTGTCACTTGCTGATTCGATTGTATTAACCGCTTGCTCGCTTCACCAACAATATCAACTCTTCTATGTAACCTACCAGCTGAAAGAAGAGCTCCCCACAAGAGCGCACCTTGCTCTCCTCCAACTTCTATAGTTTTCGCCAAATTGTAAGCTTCATCAACACGGCCAAATCTTCCAAGCATGTCAACAACACAAGTGTAATGCCTCGGATCAGGAACCACACCATGCTTCTCAACCATTGAATTCAAGTATCCTAGGCCTTCAGTGACTAAACCCGAATGGCTACAAGCGTGTAACACGCCGAGTAACGTTACATAGTTAGGCCTTATTCTCTTCGCAACCATTTCGTCGAAAAGTTGAAGCGCTGCTTCTCCAAGTCCATGCTTTGCCTTTGCCATGATCATAGACGTGTAGGAGATCACAGAGTGACGGCAAATTCTCAAGAAGATCTTCTCTGCACAGCTTAGAGATCCACATTTAGCGTACATATCAAGAAGCGACGTAGCAACCACATGGTTTGCTTCGTAACCACCATGAGTAACTACCCCGTGAGCAACTTTACCCCATTGCAGCCTAACTAAACTAGAGCAAGCGTTAATAACACTAGCCAACATAAACTGATTTGGTCTATCCAAAGTTGAAGTATCAGCGTTGAACGTTCTAAACAACTGAATGGCTTCATGTCCACGAGCGTTCTGCGCATAAGCAGTGATCATTGATGTCCAAGAAACAACATTTCTCCCACACCCAATCATTGAGTCGAAAACCCGTCTAGCGGTTTCCACATCGTTGCATTTCCCATACATGTCGAGAAGAGAGGAACTCACCACAATGTTGCTTCTGCGTCCGGACATCTCAAGGCGGGCGTGAATGCTTTTCCCGATTCTTGATTCCGCCAAAGCCGAACAGGCTTTAAAGACACTCGCGTATGTAAACTCATTGGGAGCTACGGATTTGTCTTCGTGCATTTGCTGGAACATAGAGAGAGCAGTTTGAGGTTGACCCGTGTCGTTAAACCCGGAAATAACCGAAGTCCAGGAAACCACATTTGGTTCAGACATTTCATCGAACAGCTTGCGTGCAGTGTAGGTTTCTCTGAGCTTGACATAGCTACTGATGAGGCGATTCACAGTGAAAGTGTCACTCGCGAACCCAAGTTTTAGAATTGAACTTTGCAATGAGTTCGTTAGACTGAGATCGGTAGATTCTGAAAGCTTGTGGACCAAGAAAGCTTTACTTTTGAGATGGAAGACATCGTTTTTGGGGAGGACCAATGAAGAATTCGCAGGGGCAAAACGGACATTTTGTAGAAACCTTTTATTCATTGGTCTACGCTCTCACACTCATGCTGCTGTGTAATTTATAACAGAGAAATTGTATAAACATCAAATATAAATAAACATTAGCCCAAATTGAGAAATTATTATAGTTGGTATGTATTTTATTTAGTGTAATAGACGATCGTTCCATTGCTTTATTGGGCTTTCCATTTAATGGAACTTGGGCCGACAAAAAATGCTCTCCGTTCTAACTTTTCGATTACCACTGTTGTTATTCAAATACCTGTGAAGGTTCATCATGTTAATGATTATGAGTCATGTTTACATGTACCTGACATGCTTTCGTTAAGGGTTAACTTACTATTTTAAATTTTCAAATACTCCCTCCGTTTCATAAAGAGTGTCGTTTTGAAGTTTTATTTTTATTTCATAAAGAGTGTCGTTTTCTATTTTCAATGCAATCTATTGATGTTTTTAGCTCAATATTTATTACAAAATATATTAGTTTTATAAATATTTTTATTTATCCAAAATATTATTGGTTGAACAAATACTATTATTAAAAACTTTAATGAATTATAATTATTTTTTTAATTAGTGTGTCAATGGTCAAAATGACTCTCTTTATGAAACAGAAAGAGTATAAAAATGGTTTATTTATGAAACCATATTAGGATAATGTTGGATTGTAGTTACTGTTGGATAATAGGTAGACTCATAATCTATCTCCTCAAAACTTAGATAGACTTACTTAAAATACATGTATAGATGATCTCATTTTTTTTAGTTTCATCTTGTTCTTACAAAACATTATAATTAATATTATGTGCGTTTTATAATCAAACCCATAACGCTCCAACGCGCTTAAGCATTGGGACGAGAGAGCGATTGAGATGAAGACTCATGACTTGATTGGCTCCACCAACGAGTTGGGCTCCTATGAACACCACAGGAACAGTCGGGCTGCAGCCTAGCTGAGCCAGTGCTTGTTCTATCTCCTTACCTCTGTTGATCTCATCTAACTCATAGATCGTTGGGTTCACGCCAAAGTCGACGAAGAGAGTCTTGATTGAGTGGGACAGGCAGCACGAGTTCTTGCTGAAGATCACAACAGGTTTCTCGGATACCATCTTTTGTAGCTTCTCCATCGGTGATAAAAGTATGGTTTTTGAAAGAATTTTCCTTTTAGGATATGAAAAAATTTCAACTTATGGGAAATGTGGAAACTGGAAAGCTTTAGGAAATTTGGGACTAAAATGAGAGAAGTGACTTTGAATTCTTCTGTTTGATGTGTTAAGATCGACTGTAAATGTTCCTATATATAGCAACTTCACAAATGCATGCAGACAAATGAAAATGGAGATTCTATGCTATTATTCGAATTCTTGGTTCTATCATCTTGGGGATATAATGTACGTGTCTGGTTTTCAATACTATTAAAGATTCCCACATTTTTTTTTAAGTAACAAAAGAATGTTAAGATGGTGGGAATATATATGTAAAAAGTTGGAGTTATGGTCGGTTGAGTTACTCGTGGCTATTACAGACTAAAGGATCAAAAAAGGTTATCAACTGTGAAAGGGACAAAACAGTGTTTGAGTCTTCTTTTAGAAAAGGATATAACAAAATCTTAGCTGTGAAGAATAATATGATACGGACGAATCATGTGATGTTTGTATGTAGTACGGTCTTTCAATTTATTGAGCTGTAAAAGAACTGCAGTATCGCATTTTCTTATATCGCATTATTTAGTTAATTTGTTACATTCTTGAAACTGGAATAATTTAAAGATAGCTTCCAATCTTTTAGTTTGATACGAAAGAACTTTTATTTTCTAATATAACTATTTTGTGCAACTAACAACTGATATAACTATATGTTGTGACAAAGTGAAAAGTATAATTGTTCAATGTTTTGTGATTTTTTGTTGTACTGTAATTGTTTTTGTAACTGATATTTTACTCAAATGATGGACATAAATAACTCTTAAATAACTCTTTTTAAGTTTTTGTCACAAAAATAGTCATAGAATAATAAAATGACCAAAATAATATTTTTTTTTTGAAATTTCCAATTTTTTTTTATTTTTTTTTTGAAATTTGAAACCCTATCCTCAAATCTACCTCTTAACTCTAAACCCTAAAGTCTAAATTAGTTAACCCTAACGGTATAAATGCATATAAATAAAAAATTTAGCTTCTAAAAAAACTTATTTTGATCATTTTTTTCTTTAAAAACTATTTTTGTGAAAAACAAACTAAAATGGACTATCTAAGGGAATTTCTCTATATTCTAAGCTACCCATTCAATCTTGATTTTTTTATGAAGTGTTGTGCTAAAAATTCGATGTTATATAAAAATTTGATCGTTGCCACCCCTTTGAGATAGTTTTAACGTTTAGATACGTCTTAGATAAAAGTTTCCAGCTCAATTGTTTCTTCGATATTTGTGAAATTAGAAATCGCATGATATTATCTCAATAATCCTGACCACTTGTGAGAAAAAGGTAAACTATGTGGTTCCGTTTTAGCCTTATCGTCATGCATAAAGTTCGAATATTACGATGTCAAGCGTCAAGAATCAAACCAACTTGAGCTTTATTCCCTATTCTATGAATAAAAGTTATGTTAAGTCAAGCTCATGGCTAAGAAGATGGATTTGATAGCGAAACAGGCAAGTAGTATCCCAAAATAAAACAACTGAAATGTTAAGTCACATTTTTTTTTTTGCCCCTTTCAATGATTTTAATGGTGGCACAATGTTGATCTCAAGAGTCGTTATTCTCATATCAAGATAAAAGTTTATTATGATTTTTAGTATACGTGATTCACGTGCCGACACATATATGTACATAATTTGCCAAATCACATCTTATTCCACAACTCTCCCGTACCGTCCTATAACATGGAATATATATGTAACAATCCAACAAAGTTGCTTATATGGTAGAATCCAATTCTTTACACCCTTTGTGTAATAGTTAGAATGTGATTTTTCTATAATGGGGTTGAAAAATCACTTCAAAAAAACTTTGTTGTGGATAGTGAAGAATTTAGTGATGGATTAATCCAAATTCAAAATTATCTTTAAATTGGTAATTTTTTATTTTCTGATTACTTGATGATAGATTTTTTATAAGATCCAGAAATCAATTTATACAACTTGCAGCTAATTTTCACGTCTGGCTAGCTAGATAACAATCACCTAACGCATATAGTTAATAGTTGACGCTTAATCTTCATAAAAGTTTAAACCATACAAACTAAAGTAGTTATTTTTACCTTTGATAGCTATATATATCCATAATGAAACTGATAAAGTTTCAAATATGTTTTTTCCACCAAAAGTTATAAATATGTTTAAACGAAACAAAATACAATCCCTTGAATATCGTTTTTCAAATATAATACTAAATAAAGAAACAATAGATTGGATTTTGTGGTGCATGCAGTGTTTGTATAAATGGATTAAAGTTGATCGATATGTTTGTTTTGTTCATGCCAACTTAACTTCCTTTGCCAGATTTTCCTACACAACCCCAAAACGAATAGGTAAGTATATATGTAAGAGATTTCTTATATTATAACTATGATATCAAACTAATTACCATAAATTAAATTTTTATACCTCTACATGATCAACTTTATCTTCGTCCTTTAAAACTGGAACTTCATCGTTTCCTGTGGACGTAGTTTCTACGTTTTCTACGGCCACATTCTCTGTAGTTAAAGTATCTTGAACTTCTGATTCTGTTTTTACCGGAGTTTGTACATCTGGTTTTAGTCCTTCAATCTCAGGAGGTGAAATTTGAGTGTCGCTATCACCTGAAATTTTATCGTCAATACTTTTTTCCTCTTCGACCACCGTCTCAATATCACCTTCTTTTGCTATTCAAACCGAAAAACATATGCGTCATTATTTTCTAAACAATACACAGTACAACTCTGAAGGAAAAAAAATACTTATTATCTACATTAGGTGTATAATTTCTATATAAAATAGTACTACATCCATTTCATATTAAGTATCGTTGTATAGAAAATTTTAGTTACAAAATAAGTGTCGGTTTAACATTTAATGTATAATTAGATCGGACAAGAAAATCGTAAGTAAATTAGTACGTATCAGCATTTAATTAGACTATTAGCTGACAAAAAACAAATAGATTATATTATTTACGTACCATTTTGTTTATCCACAATCAAAACGCTCTCATTTACGTCGTTGGATGTTTCCTCCGTCACAATATTTTCTGGCACTATTGCCATTACCGGCGGCAAAATGGTGGTTTCCTTTTCCTCTGCTTTGTGTTCATCTTCCCCAGCTTCCTTTTCCTCTGACTTCTTCTCACCACAAACTACTTCAGATTCTTTTTCCTTTGGTTTCTTGGTAATGTTTTCCAAGGTGGTATCTGACTTGTCTGAAGAAACCGCATGAGCGGCTACGTCGTCGGTGGTTTTCTGGCACTGGCAGCTTTCTTGTTTTTTAATTGTCTCGTTTTCTTTGCCCTTTACTGATTCAGCCTCTAAGGGTTTTCTTACCGTCCTGGTGTTTCCCGTAACAACATCGTGTTTTGATTTTCCACAACCCATTTTTATTTCTGTAGTTATAATAAGTTGATTCTATGAAGAAAAAGACGATGTGTTGATTGAAAGGATGAATCTTTTTGATGGATTTTTATTGAAGTAGATTTACGTGAACGATAAACCAATTCCAGTTATTGTTTGTTTTTTTGCGTTGTGATTCGCTTTTGTTAGAAAATGGTTCTTTTGATTTTTTTTTTTAGATGTTGTTTGGTGTTCCAAACTTAAGGCTATACCATTTTTCAAAAGAAATTTAAATTATTTAGTTTTCTGTTTTTTTTTTATTAATAGAATATATAGGTTATATTTAGTTAGAGAGACATGTGAGACATCCTAAAATAAAACTATTGAGGGGCAAATAGAAAATACCTTTTTAAAAGACGAATTGTTCTTTATTATACAAAAAAAATTGAAACTAAAAGTTGTATTGTATTGATTGAAACTTTTATCCTTTTTTTTAAGTATTGATTGAAAGGAATAAAATGTATGATTGGTTTAACGTAACTAGTAACTAGGCTACTAGTTACCAAGAAACATTACCAAGACCGGCCTGCGAGACAGTGTTGAGCTTCTCTCCATGTTTTCTATCATTTCTTTTTTTCCATATCGAGTGAATTGATAATTGAAAAGTATAGGGACGAAAGAACAAAGAGATCTTGTCCCTTTATATATAGGTTAGGATATCCAATATAGAACTCCATGAAACGATGTACTCGATTCCAACAGTTTAAACACAATCGTCCTCCTTACTTCGCATACTTGCATTCGAAAAAGATGAATTCGAGTTTCCCATGGTTACAACTTACATCTATATATTCACTTTAGTGGTTGATTTGTCATGCTATATAGTAAAGGGAATAGAAGTATTTTACGAAACTGAATAAATGGTAACACCATAAGAAAACGATTTGAATTTTTTTTTTTGCTAAAGAATACGATTTGATAAAACACTAGAAACAAATAGACAATGACATGATTGTTGATAATGACTTTGCACATAACAAACGACAAGAAACAAGCAGAAACAGCAAAAGCATTTGTTTTTAGGGTATTAAAATTTAAGGAAGCTTCATAGCATCAAGAACAACAAGAAGCATAAACACAATTGAAGCAAGAAGAGTGATGGCAACAGAGGCAGCAGCTTGGTGACAGAACTTTCCAAAGACGTTACAAACTTTCTTCCACATCACATGTTTATTCCCTTGTGAACCCATTAGCCCGATTGCACCAGCGGCTCCAGTGCCAGAAAATAACAAACCCACCATTACTAGATCTCCTACCAAAACCGCTATTAACAACCCTTTGCTTCTTCTGCCTTTGCACATCATCAGAACCGCTATCGACATTGCTGCGTAACCGCAAGCTATAGCGTTTGCCGAAATGTTGTACCTGTAGCATTAATTTGTGTAATCATACATTGCTTAATTTCTGTATTTTAACAGCAATCTATGAGTGTTACAAAAAAATAAAATAACTTCAATCTATGAATTTGTCTTGTTTTTTTAATTAAAATATTGTTTATTTATTGCTCGTCATGCCAGCTACAGTCATTGTACATTAAATTTTCTGTGGACCAACATCGCTGTTATGAAATTTTTTTTGGTGGTTGGACATTTATGATAGGATTAAATTAATTACGAAATTTACTGAACTGTGTCTATCTGTTAATGATTTTATATTTATTCTACATATATGTGTATTTGTGCATGTACATGTGGACATATGTACGACTGTTATACACGGACGTATAACACACAAAATCAGTAATTAACGGTAATTATGCAAAAGATTAGTTTGGCATCCTTGTGTGCATGCAATATATGTATCAGATCTGTCAATTTATCCGTAGTTGTAATATTTCTAGATATGTACACGAACACGACATACATATATACTATAATTTGTGTATTGTAGTGACTGAGCATTTATCCGTGTTTACTAGTTCAAATCAGTCCACAGCTATAACCAATTTGAACAAAATTTTACTTGTAATTGAAAAACTGAAAAATGTACAAGCTAACTAACGACAAAGATGCAAATAATGCTGCCTTTAGTTACCACTTTTGTGAACCAGTGTCTATATCCCGTGCTCTTCATGAAGATTTTTAATTATATAATAAAAGTCTAAGATGTTTAAAAACGAAAACTGATTTTAAATTTCATATTTATGAATGGTTCCGTAGATATTTTCCATTTTGAAAAATTATTGAATGATTAATAAAAGGGTCCTTAATAAAACAAAAAGTTATCTATAATTTAAATTTTTGTTTTTTTTTTGTTTAATTTAGCAAACGCATGTAAAAGTTGTGTGTGTAACAATCAAGGTCGTATGTGGAAATGACTCAAATGAGAAAGAATAGAGAGAGACTTACACAAAGGCAGAGAGATAAGAAGCTTTGGCTGTTGTAGAGACATCAAGAGGAGGCAAAGTTGGAATAAGCTTAATAGACACAACCTTTGTCTGTTTTGCAACACCAAGTACTGTTGCAGCCACCATTGTAAGAACCAAAGCCAACACTCTCATCGTTAATTCAAGACCTTTTCTCGACCCACTCTCCCTCTTTCCTTTTTCCATTTCCATCCCATTCATATTGTTCTTGCGCTCCTGTTCCATTGCGTCTCACTCCAATGAGAAAAAGAGAGACAGAGAGAGTAATAAATGATTGTCTTTTCCCAACTTCTCAAGCTTTCGAGTTGTGAGCAGAGAGACGTAATATTATATACTCCCGCTGTTTTAAAATAATGTATATTTTATAGTTCGCATTGTTTATTAAGAAAACATGTCAAATTTTAATAATAAAAATATTATTTTTTATGTTTAGCTATTTCCTATAATTTTTAATCAATCGAAATTCAGTGAACACAAATAATATTTTTAAAGTTTACAATTTGTCATTATTCTATACGAAAATATAAAATTTAGATTTTTTTTTAATGATTTTTTTTTCTAAGAATGAATCATTTTAAAACAGAGAAGTATTATATACTAGTATTATTTTGCCAGAATGGTATACGCTTACGTTACACACCTCAAGTGTGGATAATAATAACGATGTTTTACGTGGCTTTGAGTTTATGTGGCGCGAGAGAGGTTCTTGAGCTTACGGAATAAAATAATTTACATAATGTGCGGGAAAAATGAAGTGTGAACACTTCGTTTGTAAACGACTAAAAACAAATGTGTGAATACATTATTCATTGAGAGTTGGGGAGAAGGAAAGACTTTGTGGAGTTTGTGGCGTAGGGTGTTCACTGCAAGTGTCAAATAAGGTAACATTGACATGTGCACACTACACACTGATACTCAATCTCGAATGGTTTAATAGCAAACTAGCAATTGCCGATATTTTGAGTAGGTCTTTTACCGTCTATTTTTCATGAAACAACAAATTTTATTAGTAAAAATTAGAGATCATAAAGTCAATATTCAAAACTTATAATAAATAAATTATTACAAAAATAGATATATACGCTATATATTGAGAAAAATAATATAGAAAGTGAATTTGACGATATTTTTCGAAGTGTTCTCTCACTAACTAAATTTTCAATCTGTTTTTTTTATATATTTGACATTTCTCTGCTAAAATTAATATTATACTGTAATATACCAAAATTGATATTTCATATACCTTAAGTTATTTGTGACATCATTTCTCTGATGCATGAACCTTCAGTAACAAATTTCCTAAAATTAATTTTAAACATATATACCGGTTCTCAAGCTAATGCTTGATTAGCTTCTATTGAGGATTGGCTCTGAGTGCATATATGTTGTTAGGACATTGTGTGACATAAGCGAAAGAACGCCGATGAAAGTTTGATCGGATTATTCGATCTCTAATTGTTTGACTCAGATACTGGGATGAATATTGGTATTTTCCAATTCGATGTGTTTCCAAAAGCTGATCGCCAAAAATAAAGCTATCATTAGTAATATATATGTAATATAACATTTGTTCCGTCAAGCTACGTTCGCTCCTAAATTAAACCAGAAAACCTGCTTAAAACATCCCCTTACGTACACGTTATGGAATAGGTGATATAATGGGCGTTGTTTTTTTATAAAATGGACGTTAATAAAAATAGAATTTAATAGTAAAATAAAACAACAAAATATCAGAACAATATATTTCTCGTGTTTCATGTTTATTTCCCCACATTTTTCGGTGTTTAATTTGAATTAGGCCATTCTGAATAATATAAATTTGTTCAGTATTTATTATAGTATTCAGAAATATAGACTTATTATTGTAAAATTTTGCATTGATTATGATATCATTGTTTCTATTCATTCAAAAAAGATATCATTGTTTCTAATTTTATCAAATAAATGATCTAGTTTAAACTATAATCTATAAGATTTTAAAATTTATCATTTAAAATAAATTTATCTGGGCAGATTCTAAAATCTATACAATATATCTTTAATTTCTTTTAATAATAGTTCATGAAAATATGTTGGACTTTATTTCAGATAGTCCCATATACAAAAAAAAAATATCTTTTAGTTTTTGAATAACAATGGATTTTTATGAACTTTTAAAAATCTTAATTGAATAAAGTAAAATTTTAAATCAATAATGCATGATTTTAACATATAAAAATCTAATAACACTAGATTTTTAACACAACTAAAAAATATTTATTGAATAACAAGAAATTATGGTTAGATTCAAACTCTTTTAAAAATTTGATTGAATAACACCTTTTAAAACTATCATTTAAAAAGAATGAAAACTATCTTTCTCAAAAAAAATAACAAGGAATCTAAAAACTATAGCGTTCCCAACTATATATCATTGTTCTTTCAAAAAAAAACTATATATCGTTGTTAAGAAAATGTGGTATTTAATCGAAATAAATGAAAAGAGAAGGAAATCATTGAAGGGATTTTGTCACTTAATGCAACACCATAGCAGTTGGCAAGCGCAGAAACTGATAGCTCGTCTTTGATACTATTATAATCCATAAAATAAAATTTAAAATATATACCAGCTCGTATACGTTTTAACATATATACACGACACGTACTCATTTATACAGAAGTTGCAGTAATCAAGAGATACGTTTTCAGCATGGCTTTTGAATAAATATGTTTACAATCAGTCCATAACCGTTTAGAATCAACAAATAACTAAAATTAGGAGTTGATCGTTTGGGACCAATCTATCAATGCTTAAGCTGATTTCATCGTTGTAATTTTCGTAATGTAAGAGAATCGTGGAAAATTGTAGTATTAGATAACTAAAAGATTGTAAATAAATCGTTTTAATATAAAAATTAAAATGATGTAAACTTTAGCTGTAATTGGTAAAAATGGTAAAATTAATATGGAATCAATGGTGTAAATGAGTTTGTCTAATTATTTTTAAACTTGGTGAAATGACCATTTCATTTCAATTATAGTAAATAGTAAAAAAAAATTGTAGAATTAATAGAATCAACCATTCCACATCATTCTATTCCAAAAAATTGTAATCGAATTACATCATTTGTGTTTTCCTCTCGTGGTTCCCTTCATTTTTCTCCCCAAGAATAATAATTTCAAAATATATTATGTTATTATTACTTATTATTAATTCTAAAATAATTGTTATTATTTATAAAGTTGACAAATTTTACTCAAATATAATTTTATTTTAATTAAATCTTCATTATGTGTATACGTTTAGTTTCTAGAAAAGGTACAAGGATTTATATAAACTTATAATTATATTATGAAAATATTAATAATTTTTTTAACTATAAACAAATATTAAGTTTTTTAGATATAAAATATTATATAAAAATTTAAAGATTAATTTATAAATAAAAAATTTAACAAAAAATGAGGAAAAACATCAAAAAAATAAGTGAAAATCTTTTCCAATGGTGCATTATTTTTTTCTCAAAATGATATATTATTGAAAAGTTTTTTTCCTTATTTTCCCTCAAAATGATACATCATTGGAGATATGGTCTAACACTATTTGGTTTCACCATTGGAGCTTCTTATCACTATTTTTGGTACTCTCTTCTGCTCTTCTCTTACTTGGTTTCAATTGTTTCTTCTTTCTAACTTTATCCATTTGAAACTAAAATTAAAATATTTTTTGGCTTAATCAAGCCAAATTTTTTTATCGCGTTATGTCTATATGACAATAATGCTAGCCCCTTAACAAAAACAAAAAATAAAGATCTTGGGACAGCCATGTTAAAACCAAAAGAGATTAAGAGGATCGTGTACCCGTTTATCATCACATCTTTATTCGTTTTCTATGTAATATTAATCGAAGTCAAAGTCAATTTAGATTTGCTTATAAAGTAGTCTTGGTTTTCGCTACTTTTATGAGTTGTCAAAACGGTTTCCTAATAAGTCGGATCTTTAGGTAGTTGGGTAACACAAATTTATTACTCCTTCGGTTCCAAAAAAAATCGTTTTAGAAAAAAAAATATTTTACAAAAAAATATTTTCTATATTTTCAATATATTTATTGATGATAAATTGTAAATTTCAAAATTATTAAATTATATTAATTAAAAATTGTAAAAAATAATTAATTACAAAAAATAATTAATTATAAAAAATAATTGGTAGCTAAAACTTGATATGTTTTTTAAAAGTGTGAAAATAGTAAAACTTGAAACATTTTGAAAGAGAAAAAGTATGAGATTTTAATATCTGAAATTCTAAATTTGTGTTATTAGCTAGAGTTTCATACGCGCACTCATAATCTAAAATGTTATCATAATCATGTGCTTATGAATTTGATACTCTGTCGTGGATGTTTTCCAGACTAATTAAAAAATCTGTATGTATGTTAAGGTTACAAACTTCTAGCTCACTTATAGATAATAGGTACTGAAAGCTTGAACAAATAGAAAGCTTTGTGAAGAAGATAACACTTTTTGATGTCTATCCAACTTGGCCTTTGTGGCTACATATGGTGAGTTTATATACTCAGAAAACAGGGTACACACACAAGGCAAACTAGGTCACACCTCAGCATGTGACAGCACACAATCCTAAAGTTTCATATCGATTGTGCAGCTGTAAATCCTTGGCATTATGTCCCGTACGAAGACTCCCTTTTGACGTCATTGTTGTTGCAGGTTGATGACCGTTGAAGGAGGAAGAGATGGGCTTTGCAGGTGGAGAGTTATCCCACTGGGCCGTGGAAGCAGCTGGGCTTATACACCCCCTCAAACTTGGCGCAGGAGGCTTGCTGATGCCAAGTTTGCTTCGCAAATTGCAGAAAGACTGTTGTGGTAGTGACTTTGTAAAGATATCTGCTAGCTGCAGCACAGATGGAATTTGATTGACCACCAAGGCACCGAGAGCCACTCTTTCCCGCACGTAATGGAAGTCTGTGTCGAAATGCTTGCTTCTGTTATGCAGGGCAGGGTTTGCAGTCAAGTAAACAGCTGAGAGATTGTCACAGAACAGTGTTGGCGTGTCAGGAAGGGAGATTCCCATTTCACCGAGAAGGGAAGCGATCCATTTTAGCTCAGTTGCAGTGATAGAGAGGGTTCGATACTCTGCTTCTGTCGAAGAGCGAGACACAGTCGGATGTCTTTTAGCCGACCAAGAGATGATGTTTGAACCAAGGAACGTGCACAAACCACCCGTAGAGCGACGCGTATCTCGACAGCCAGCCCAATCACTATCGCTGAAACCATAGAGCAAAAATCCAGTTTTAGCGTTGATATTCAATCCCAGATGACGCGTACCTTTGAGATACCGGAGTATACGCTTCAGGTTCGTAAAATCTGCTATCGTTGGCGCATGCATTTTCTGGCAAACGTAGTTGACTGCAAACTGTATATCCGGCCTTGTTAATGTCAAATACTGCAACTTTCCTGCCAAGCTACGGAAGTATGATGGCTCAGAGAACAACTTGTCATTGCCTGGGACTCTATCAAGCTGAAGCGGAAGAGGAGTGGGCATTGAAGCGCAATCTGCCATTCCTGCGCTAGTAAGAAGATCCATAGTATACTTTTCCTGACACAAGAACAAACCCTGTGCGTGTTCCTGAACCTGTATTCCAAGAAAGTAGTGAACCTTTCCCATATCCTTCATCCTGAATGTGTTGTTTAGAGTGATCACAAGCTTTGCTATCACCGCAGTGTTGTTGCCAGTGAGAAGCATGTCATCAACGTACAGGAGGAGGTAGATGACATCGTTTCCATGGAGGTAAACAAATAGAGACGGATCTCCATGGGTACACTTGAAGCCAAACTCAAGTAAGAAGCTGCTAAATTTATCGAACCATGCACGAGGAGATTGGCGGAGACCATAGATCGCTTTTCTGAGCTTGCAAACATAATTTGGTTTTGCAGGATCTTCAAGACCCGGTGGTTGTTTCATATAAACTGTCTCTTTTAGATCGCCATGGAGAAATGCATTCTCTACATCAAACTGTCTAATAATCCATCCATTAACAGTTGCGATGTGAAGAACTGACCTGATAGTAGCTGTTCTCACCACTGGACTGTATGTTTCGACATAGTCTACACCTTCGGATTGCTCATTTCCTCGAGCCACCAACCTTGCTCTTCTTCTCTGCAAAGTGCCATCAGCGTTTAGCTTTGACTTGTAGACCCAACCACTGCTTATTGTTGGGATGTTTGGGTCAGGAGGAACTAAGTCCCAAGTGTGAGTGATCTCCATGTTGTGTTTTTCGTGTCCCATTGCATCACACCAGCCTGGGTCTTTCAGAGCAGCTTTAACTGATTTGGGCTCAGGATAATCAGATTTTTCAGCAACTAGGACATATCGTGGGTTTGGTTTCCTTATTCCCACACGTGCTCTAGTTATCATAGGGTGAGCAGGAGCTTGTATTGCAGGTGGAGCAGGTTGATCCATAGCTTGAATCGGTGACACTGGGGGAGTGGGAAGAGGTGGGAAATCATCCTCTGAAAATATTGATCCAGTCGACACTGAAGAATTAGGAGTTCCTGGAAGTATAGGAACGACAGGAGCCGCAGGAACAGCTGGAGGTTGTCGAGTTGGATGAATAATTTCTTCTTCTACTGGAGATTCCATAGTTGTTGATGTAGTAGAGACATGTTCAGATCGCCAAGCAGATAACAATGGTGTATCCAAGGATTGAAGGAAAGACTGATACTCGTTTTGATAGGGAAAGTTATTTTCTTCAAACAGAGCATGTCTGCTTATGTACACCCTTTTTGACGGTGGATGTAAGCATCTGTAGCCTTTGTGCTTCTCACTATAGCCCACGAAAACACAATGTAAGCTTTTGGGATCGAACTTGTTTCTTCCGTAAGGCCGAAGAAATGGAAAACAACTGCTACCAAAGACTCGAAGAGACGTGTAGACAGGAGGTTTTCCCACAAGCATTTCATAAGGACTCTTATTATCTGGAAGGACAGAAGATGGGAGCAAGTTTCCTAGATACGCAGCAGTTAGGAACGCTTCAACCCAGAGTTGGTGTGGGACCTTGCTTTGGAACATCAATGACAGTCCGAGCTCCGTGACATATCGATGTTTCCTTTCGGCGAGCCCATTCTGTTGCGGAGTGTGCGGACAAGACATCTGATGCTTGATCCCACAAGATGCGAGGTGAGTAGATAGCTTGTTGTTTACAAATTCACCACCTCCATCGCTTTGAAAAACCTGTATTTTGCATTCAAGTTGACGTTCTACAAGTGTCTGAAAGCTCAAGAATGCAGTAATGAAGTCTGATTTCATTCTCAAAGGGTACAACCAAGTATATCTTGAGTAATGATCAACAAAAACTGCATAAAACCGAAACCCTTGAGTAGACACAACTGGAGAAGGCCCCCAGAGGTCACAATGCACTCTTTCTAAAGGTTTTGTAGCTACAAACTCAGAAGTAGAAAACGGAAGACGACTAAACTTTCCTAGTTGACATGCCTCACAGAGCTGACGACTGGGATTATTGAGAAGAATGGCTTTATTCTGAGATAACCGTTGGAGAACATCTTGATGAGGATGACCTAGCCTCATGTGCCATACATCACCACTGGTGGCTTGCTGTCTGTGAGAATAGAAAGCCATGAACTTCGGGTTTTCCAACAGATAAAGATCCTTTTGCCTAACACCTTTGGTTAGAAGCTTCCTTGTCTGTTTGTCCTTCACAACAACACTATAAGCATCGAACTCAATAGAACAAGGATAATCAGCAGTAAGTTTAGAGACTGATAGAAGTGATTTCGTTATTGCAGGACAAACAAGAACGTCATTCAATGGTAGATTACCTTGAAGACTAGGCAAGACTGCAGAACCAATGTGAGTTATTGGAAGAGGATCACCATTACCAACCAAGACAGCATCATCGCCAACATAAACTTGGGATGACTGGAGTTGAGATTGATTGTTGGTGATGTGAGCTGTAGCTCCTGAGTCTGCATACCAGTTTTGATCCAGAGGTTGAGCATTACCTTGAGCACGCATGACAGCAAGAGCATGATGATATTCTTCAGCTTGATAAGAGTGATCAAACCGCTTGTAACACTTATATGCAGGATGACCAAACTTATTGCAGATCTGACACGTTGGACGGTTGTCTGAGTTAGAGGAAGAACCCCGTCCTGATGATTGACTGATTTGCTGATGAAAGCCGCGTCCTTGAGTAGAATAGTTTCCTCTGCCACGATAGCTACCTCTGTTCTGACCACGCCCTCTGGATGAGTATCCTCCTCTGTTAGAGTAAAAGGCTTGATGAAGAGATACTTCGTTTGGGGCTTCGTAGGTGGAGAGTTTGTCGTTGAACCCAATCAGCTTAAAGACAACATCTTCGTAGTTAGGACCAGGAAATGCATCCATTGAGTTCTCAATAACCGTGGAGATCGACTCGTACTCTCGTCCTAGACCGCGAAGGACCCCATAAATCTTCTCTTGTTCTAATAACGGAGCTCCAATGGAGTCGAGTTGATCGCAGAGAGATTTTATCTCTGATAAATACTCTGCGAGAGAGCGAGATCCTTTCTTAGTGTTTTGTATACGACTCTGCAGCTCAAGTTTTCTCGTCGGAGAAACTCGGTTGTACTTCTGACCCAGATAATACCAGACTTCTTGAGATGAACGAAGACCGTAGACACTCTTGATAGCATCCACTGAAAGGGAACCCACCAGCCAAGCCATGATGTGTTGGTCAGTGCGAACCCATTTGATATATGCAGGGTTTGGTGTTTCGGTGACTTCTTCTCCATTCCGAACGGTTAGAGACGGAGGGGGACGAAGAGTAGCGCCGGTGACGTAGCCTATGAGGGACTGACTGTTTAAGAACTGCTCAAACTGAAACTTCCAAGAGAGATAGTTTGAATCGTTGAGCTTTAAGGTAACACATTGAGTAATGGTTAGAGGCGAAGAAAAAGGATCAGCATCCATGGCTCTGATACCATGAAAGCTTGAACAAATAGAAAGCTTTGTGAAGAAGATAACACTTTTTGATGTCTATCCAACTTGGCCTTTGTGGCTACATATGGTGAGTTTATATACTCAGAAAACAGGGTACACACACAAGGCAAACTAGGTCACACCTCAGCATGTGACAGCACACAATCCTAAAGTTTCATATCGATTGTGCAGCTGTAAATCCT
>MU107769.1:0-40688 GCA_012274485.2 Sinapis alba | reverse complement strand
CCTAAAGATATGTTTGCATTGGTATCACTACCAACCAAACTCTACCCTTATGTTTCTTGGGATGCTAAAGTAGTTGATTTAACACAAACCAAATCCTTAAATTAGCTAGAAAAAGAAGTTCTTACCTCGAAGAAAGAAACCGGAATGCCTCCTGAATAAGTAAGAAACAGAGAGATCTCAAAAGCAGAACAGAGGAAAGAAAGCAGGGGAAAATAACAGAGCATACCTTGAGAAGATTGAGTGTCGACTGAGTAGTTAAGAAGTGGAATCACATAGGACTTTATCCTGGAAGTACAATACTTTGTCCGAACCGCCATTCTAGAAGTGTTCTACAGAATTACTATTTTCTTTTCAATCACAAATGTAGATCTACACAAATGATACATTTGGCAACAAAAGGAAAGACAATATGATGATAAAATGCAAGAACCTGAATAAGGAGATAACTCTTGCCATCAATAGCATTCTTGATGACTTTAAAGGTTTGTCCATAATATATGTGGAAGTTCTCAGCATCTTCTACCTTTGAAATGCTTCCCACTTTTACATTGTTGGAAGCTCCGTTTGATTCTCTGGCCACCATGCACAACAATACTAACAATAGTACCAGAGGCCAAGAACACAAAGGGGATGAAGACATCATCACTGTTAATTAGGCTAGGTGATGAAAAAAGAAGACAAAATCAACTAAACCCTTTTGGAATTTAGATTTTCCTTGATGTTTGTGGTTGGAGAGAAAAAGAGAAATATTGTTTTATTTTTACTTTTTCTTTTCTTGGTAATAATCACTTTGTAATTCTGTTGGAATGTACTTTTTGTTTTTTAGTATGATTTTTAAACAATTCAAGAATTCAGATGGAATATTTGTGTTACTCCACTCCCTTACTTGAGAGTAAATTTATATGCAACCACTATTATATTACAAACACAAGTACCATGCTACATTCTTCATTTTATACCTTTTTCTTTATCTTAATTTAATGGCTATTTATATGGCCAATTTTATAACCTCTCCTATAAAAGTTCCAATCAAATTAAGCTGGGATGCCAAGTTTTCCCAGTAGGGTTCATCTAGAACATGTTATAGATCTCAAGGTGAGATTTGGTTTGAAATGAGACTGAGTCATTTTTTCGAGACAACGTGTTATAGATCTCATATCGCAGATGTAACAGAAGCTTTAGTAACGTATACTATACACGTAATATGATATGAACTAATCCATTTATTTCTAAGTTGAATATGTAATCTATTAAATGTGATATCATGAAACAGTTATGAAGAAAATATAAAGTAAGGTTTTGATTGACAGTGAGCATGCTAGAGGTGTGACCCGTGAAGACAGCACGTTACTATTATGGGCTTGTCATTTTGTGTTTCAATAGTTAGCGCTTTTGCTTTCTTGTGATTTTCTGTCTAACCCATTATCCCTCACCACGTGCTCTCCATCTCCAGTAACATAAGATCGATTTCAAGGTTTTTGACTCAAACGTCCCAAGTGATATTGCAGATTTGTGGTCATTTTAACGGTAGTATTAGTTTTGTGAATAAATTTATATTATGATTAGATTAGAGAAATTGCCCCAAATAACTCTATATATTTTTGTCTTATCCACAAGGATCAAAATGACTAAATTAGAGACAATTATATTCATTTTGTACAAATATTTAAAGTAAAAACTTTTTTTTGTAAAATTTTTGAAGATTATTTTTTGAACTTTTTTGAAATGTTTTATTTTCAGTTTCTAGAAACGATTTTTCTTTAAAAAAATTAGGAAGACCTTAATTACTGTATATGATATCTCCCTAAATCTGAATTATATATATATATATATATAGGAAAAAAATATTGAATATGTATAATATTATCCTAAAACTTTTAGGAATATATTAATAAATATGTATAATATCTTCAGAAAATATAAGAATATATTAATAAATATGTATAACATCTTCATAAAATTTAAGAAAACTTTCATAAATGTGTATTTAAAATAAATTTTAAAATGTATATTTACAAAGATATTCATGAATATATATATATATATATATATATATTTATGAATACTTTACTGAATTTGAATTATATATATACTAATATATTCTTGAATATGTATAACATTTTTTAAAAGTTATGGAAATGTCTTTCTAAATTTGATATCTATATTTTATAAACATATTAAGCATATTTAAAACTATTATAATTTTTTAAAAAAGATGTTGTATACTCAGTAGTGTTTTCCTATATTTGACTTATATAAAAAACATTTTTTGAGCAAGAAAAATTGTATTTCAAATTTTTGAAAAAGTTCAAAAAATAAAAATAAATTGTTTTTGATTGATTATTTTTTTTATTTTATTATTTATTTTACATACTTGATAAATAATATGTAAAATTATAAATAAATATATAATTAGATTTTAATCCATTAATGGAAGCTAGTTTGAGGTAACGTTCATGTGATGGAACAAAAACTAAAAAAAATAACTATTTTGAAGATATGTCCGATTAGTGAAAAGATTTCAAATAGCGATAAAACAAAGTATATTTATAGCATATTTTGTGTTAGAACGATTTTGTTTGTTTATCTTGTGCGGCTAATTCTTTCATTAGTTAAGGATGATTTCTCATAGGTGGAGTAATCGGCGAGTAATTAAGGGGTTGGAAGCCATTCGCTGAGGAAATGAGGAGTATCTTTCGGGAGTAGACTGACAATAGAGTCTCAAGCAATGAATGGATTTGAACGATGGTCTCAGATGAAACAACAAGGTCATGAGACCCTGGGGTGAATGTTTTCCTCCCGAAGATCCATTGATTTGTGTGATTAGGTTAGGAGCTTTGTCCCTAGATTAACATAACATCTTCAAAAGACACTCTATAATTTCAAATATAAAGTTTTTTGCTTTCCAAAAAAGAAGTTCAAAACTTCAAATTTAAAATTTTGAATAATGAATTTGAAATTTCATCTTTTTATTTGCATTTTGATTCTTGTAATTATACATCCTATTTATGATTCTTAAATATTTTCTTATTTCAAATTTCTATTATTTTTAAAATAAAATTAGGAAACAAGAATATTACAAAACAAATTTAATAAAAAAATCTTTTAAAAATGTATATGAAGACATAATTATTATAGAAATTTAAATATTACAACAACACAAATAATCTGGTAAATTTGCTCCGGAAACTCTAAAACCTTCAAAATATTGTCCAAACAAATTTTGTGTAACCGAAGGTTGTTGTTGTTGTTGTTGTTCTTGGCGTCTTTTTCGTATGATTCTTTTTTGTTCAGAACGAATGTACTCACGAGTATTAATATCACCAATAGAAGTTAAGTCTTTTAGCAATATTTTAGTTTTCTCCTTTGCTTCTTTTAAAGTTAATTTTTGCTTTATTTTGTACTTGTAATTCAATCATCTCATGACTTTTTTCCGTGCTTGTTGCACTTTCTATTAAAAGATCAAGGATTTGTTCGTCTGATGATATCAATGTATCAACGGCCATATTATTACCTTCAGTTGTCTTCCTTTTAAGTTTTGCTTTCTTTGATCCAACAGGACGTGAACTTGATCGACCATCATCACTACTTAGATTGATTGAAAATGAAGGTATTCTCGGAGATTGTAATGTCGGAGAGTCGAAAGTATTGCTTTCGGTGTTAGGAGTATCTGGATAGAGATGTTGACATTGCTTGTAAACTTTAGAACATCCTTCACCATTATCCACACATGATCAAATTTGAAACTTTTTTTAGTTTTGAATCTTGTAGCAAAAGTTTCTTAGCCTTTTCCATCTACAAAGTAATAAAACATAAAATTTGGTTAATTACAAAATAAATATCAGACATATATATATTGAGTAAAAAAATACTTACAATGTCAAATTCATATGCACCACTTAGATGCATGCATGTTCTCTACTTGTGTTATGCAGCTCTTTAAATTTATAACGACATATGTAATAGTATTTATTCTACTTTGTAGAGATCTTGTGCTTCTATTTTCCCATCTCTCATTTTTTTTATTGTAATTCTTACCTATTTTTTTTTCATAATTTCCCAAGAGATTGGTTATTGTTACCAATGGGATCTTGTGATATTTCTAAACACACCCAACATAATAGCTCATCTTCTTGTTGATTGAATGATGAACCTCTATTTTTCTCCATATTTTGTTTTTAGAAAGAAAGAAAAAGATTGGAGTTGTGATTTTCGTATTGCTTGAAGTCTATTATTTATACACAACAATAGTTCAATAATAATTAAAATAAATAAATACAAATTGATTACATTGGTGAGAAGGTAAGGTCTAATGCATGATAAAAATTAATCTTTTCCAAATTCTTTTATATTATTGTCAAGATTCAAATATTGGTGAGATAGTGAGATCCAATGCATGATAAAAATTGAAATTTAGCAGATGGAATTTAATCAAAATGGTCAATCTTATTCAAACAATAAGCAATTTCCAAGGTCCAAAAAAAAAATTGTTTACAGCAAAATAAGAAGCATGTCAAAAGATGTTGAACGTGCATTTGGAGTCTTGCAGTCCAAGTTTGCTATCATAACATGATCATGTCGTTACTGGAAGAAATGAAGTATTGCATGATATAATAATGGCATGCATTATAATGTATAATATGACCATTGAGGATGAACGTGATATCAATACGCCGATAAAAGATACAAGATCAGTGACATAAGCAACGATTGAAATGGCGGAAAATGAAGATATTCGTTTTCAATAATTTTTAGTTCCATATACTGCTGTCAGCTCCATGAGAGGGAACATGAGTGATGGATGTGCAGGTGAAGCGTACTCGTATCAGCGAAGTTGCAGTTCTCCAGCAATAAAGTTTGCTTAGTATGGGAAAGAGGAACTGTTTTTCGGGCCAAAACCAAAAAGCCCGATTGTAAAACTTATTTTGCTGCTCAACTAAAGCATAACTTCGAGCCCAAACAATACACTTAGGAGGCCTGTTCAAACATTCCGTTATTCGCATGCCGAAGAAAGAAAAAAAGCTGACATGACGCTCTCTGCATTGAACAAGCTGACGTGTTCTCACGAAAAGAAAACACAGTATAGGTTTATTAGTTAACATGACTTTGAGATGAATCGTATGTACAACCTCTAACCACTAAAAACTGCTAATGCCCCACCAATGTACACGAGATCTCACAAGTCAAGAACAGTTTACCAATTATAGGAAACATATATTATTGAGAAATTCCCTTAGATAACCTATTTTAGTTTGTTCTTCACAAAAATAGTTTTTAGGAAGAAAATGACCAAAATAGTTTTTTTAGAAGTTTTTTTTTTTTTTATTAATATGCATTTATATTCCTAGGGTTAACTNTAGACTTTAGGGTTTAGAGTAAAGGGGTGAGTTTGGGGATAGGGTTTCAAATTTCAAAAAAAAAAAAAAATTAAAAATTTCAAAAAAAAAATGCTATTTTGGTCATTTTATTTTTCTAGGGTTATTTTTGTGACAAAAACTTAAAAAAAGCTATTTAAGAGAATTGCCCTATTATTATTTGAATATCTATATTTGTTTTTCAAATACAAAAGAAAAAGGAAATGATAATGAGTTTGATGAAACCTGAAACGTCCACATCAAAATGGTTTGGATAATGTTTTTGAGATGTTTTGAACGTCTGTTCTTCTCTTGAAGAGTCTTTCTTTGTTAACCATCAGAAAATAATCCATCTGATCTGTAAGGCGACAAGGACATTCCAAGCCTTGTACATCCATTTTTTTCTTTAAACAGAACATTCAATTCTTCTATATATTACCAAAAATGTAAAGCTAGAGAAAATTTGTCCTAATTATGGATTTTAGGGTGATTCAGAGTAACAAAAATATATTCTATATATTGCGATGAGTGTGTTCAGAAAAAAAAATTGTTAATAACATTATAAAGTACAAATGAAACTTTAGTTTTACTATATTTTTAAGTTTCATCAACATTTCGAAAATTCTCTCTTTTTCCTTTCAAATCTTTCCAACTGTAAAAAACTGGTCATTCCGATCAATTTTGTTGCCTTAAGCTTGTCAGAAATTTCCACAAACTATTTTATCAAAAGAACCATCGTGGCTATATCTTTATTTTTTTAAAAAAATACATATTAAATTGGTAGCTAAATTAAATAGAAATTGGCTATAATTTTATCAAAAGGACAATCGTGGCCATATCTTTCGTAACTTCTTAATGTGTGGTATATAATTTTTTTTTTTTTAAATAATTTGATTATTTATATTATTAAAATATATTTATATTTTTATTATACATTTATTTAAAATTTGTAATAGTGAAAGAATGAATGATTTACCGGAAAATCATTCGTGGTAGTGATTGTAATGTCAATAAACAAGACTTACTTTGGAAATAATTAATGCATTGTTTGTCGTATAAAATGAGGTCCATGGACCAAAAGAAAGGGTGTGAAAGGTCCATTAGGAATGATTGATCAGAATGTTACAAATAATATCAAAATCGATCCAGACGAGTGAGTTCATATTAACATGGATAACGATTTTATGGTGAAGCGAGGACATCAATTTCTATGAAATTGGGTAAATTGTAACATTTATAGTATATAAAAAGTTATTTTAAAAAATTGATTTGATTACCTATGTCAATGTAGTGCACTTACCTTTTCGGTCATACATCTATTTAGAACTCAAGGACAAAACATACTTTATCTCGAATAGTGAAATGATAGGCGATCTACTGCAAAATCATTCGCGGTATTGTGTGAGAAAGGCTAAATCATGAAAAAGATCATGTAGTGATTGCAAGGTTAATAAACAAGAATTTCAATCTTTAGAAAAATTAATACATTGTCTATCTCATAAAATTAAACATACCAGCCAAGAAAATAAACATGAAAGGCCAATTAATCATGATTGATTAAGTGTTGGGCCATGATTGCAAGATTCTTAGGACTGAGTTTTTAGCGTAATATATAAGAACTATTTCTTAATTTTAATTAAAAAATAAAAAACAATTCTTAAATAAGATATTTAAGAATCGTCTCTTAATTTTTTCTTAGTTAAAATTAAAAGACAGTTCTTATATTACGTTAAAAACTTCATCCTAAAATCTCCTCGATAATCATGCCCTTACATCTTTATTTTGGGAAAATACATTTAAAACAAATCAAGAAATATGTAATTATTTTCAAAATCTGATTTCCTTAAAATTAAAATATCTATTTTCCAAAAAAATGATTGGTAAAATAAATAAATTTTAGAAAAGAAAACAAAAACTATTCTAAAAACCACAAATAGTAAACCTCTCATTGTGAACTTAATTAATTCAATTGTCTAGAGAAACACGAGAAGAGCTTTAGGAGACTCTCTTCTTGCTTACAAAACTGTTATTGAAGTCATTGAATATTCTCTTTTCGATTATACGAAAAACGAATGTATTTTTGATTAATTAATATATATATATTTCATTCTATTTTAATACTGTTATTGAGGTCATTGAATAATCTTTTTCGATTATACAAGAAATGAATATATTTTCAATTGATTAATAACTATATTTCATTCTATTTTAAAATTTTAAAATTTTATGATTTAAAAATATTTTTGAATAATAAGATAATATATCTAAGAATTATATTTTTTATTTATATAGAATTTAGCTTTGACTAATATTTTATTATATTAATTTATAATAAATTATATAATCTAATAAATTAATTTTTAAATCACCTAATATTTTTTTATGATACAAAATTTGATCTTTACTTGATTAGTACTTATTTATGCATATTTATCTTTATATTAATTAATTATTAATTTATTATAATTGAAAATATTATTTTTGGAAAACAACGCAATATACATGTAAGAATTATATTTTTTTTTTCGAAATGTTTTTTTTAAGAATTTTTTTATTACATTAATTTTTGAATTTATAAAAATCATATAATTTAACAATTCTAAAATGTTAATATTATGTTATGAATTACATAATAAATTATGTATAACTATTTATTAAAGGTAGCAACAACCTTAATCATTCTAACTTTTAACATGAAAGTTTATAGTGAAATATCAGTTCACAAATAATAGTATATAATTTACCTTTCTTAATTTTATAAAAAATATTATTGATAAACTTATCTATTATATTACAAACTAACATTACATATATGTGTATATGATTTTTTTTGATTAAAAACAATTTGTTCGTGAAAATTTAATTATGCTTATAAGTGAACTGATTATATGTAAATTGTAAAATAATAAGTAAAATATATGTCTAAGTTTTATGTATAATATAATTGTCTAAATTAACAAAAAAAGACTAAAAAGAATATGGTTGTTAAAGAAACAAAAAATGGGTTGGTTAGGTGGTCAGCATCTTTTAAGAAAAGGGGATTTTTCTATTACCATATATATATATATTCATTGGTGGAGTATTTCCACCCAAAGTGCATGTGAAGTGACCACTCATCTGTATTTTGATCCAACTAATATATAATGACAATAAACACTAAAAGACATCATGATATGTATTATACATTAATATAGTTAGTAGATACTTTTTATAAGTAAGTGATTACCAACTTTTAACATGCGCAGAGACGGCTTAACCCAATTAAGGGTTCTAAGACAATTTTTTTTTTACTTTTTAAAATTTATATTTATTTAATATTTAAAAAATAAATTAGTAATATTTATATATTTTGTTATGCAAATACAACTATTACACATATAAAATATTTTTGGACCTCTTTTAATTCTATTAATTATTTTTATTTATTTTTCTATGGAAAAATATGTATTTATAAAAAAAATTAAGGCCTCTTAATTTTTAATATATGGAAGGCACATGTTTGGGTCCGGGACGATCGCACCGCTTGTACCCTAGTTAGCCGGCCCTGAACATACGATTAAAATTATAGAACAAGTATAAACATTACATAGCCTATTCATTTAAGTTTTAGAGAGTTTATTTGATTTAATAAGAAGTATTTGAAAGAGTTTGGAAGGCAATGGTATGGATATTTGGTTGTATGATCAGAAAGAATACAAATTAGGAACTTAAATCCGACTTATCCATATCATCTCATTTCATCATCGTGGCCTGAGCAATGAGCATCCATCATAATCATACTCCCACTGCTTTTTATCAAATATTCAACAATTTCACTTTATTTGAATTTTATTTCTCGGCGGCTACAACAAGAAAAATGAAAGTAAGGACAAAAACGGAATAAGTAAAACTGATGGGGTCCAAAAATAATATCCAGAAACCATAAATATAACCTCCTGTCTGGCTGCACAGCGTTTCTTCACCTACTCCACTCACCACACCAGCCTTGGACGATCTGCATCTCTCACAGGAAAACTTCTCTCGTTTGTAGATCGTTGACGAGATTAACATCTCTTCTGATCGTCTGAATCAGTATATTTCTAACGAAAAAACAATGGCGTTTGAGAAGATCAAGGTGGCAAATCCCATCGTGGAGATGGATGGTGAGATTTCTCTGGCTCAGTCTCTCTATAGCTTTTTATGTTTTACTCTCAGATCTTTTGTTGTGTTTTGGATGCCAAAATGAAAAAACGTATTACCTTTTAACTTGCCTAGTTTTTATCGAAGTTTCGTTTTGATCTGATAACTGAAACATAAGCATGTTTAAACTAGTTTGACTTTGTGAACGTGTATTACGTCATAGATCGGCATGGATCGATTAGTTAAGTTTTTTTAATGATCGGATGAAAATCTCCATGGCCTATTCTGCTATTCACAAACTATATGATTTATCTGAAAATGGGACCATCATAGTAATTGTTCTTAAGTTTTTAATTTTGGTGTACTTTTACTCACACTTTTTGGGTCTTTGTGTACTAAATAGGTGATGAAATGACCCGAGTTATCTGGAAGTCCATCAAGGACAAGGTACAAGAGCTGCATATTCTGATCCATAATTTAACATTTGCGCTTTTTTATATTCTTTTTTTGCTAAAATGTTTTACAGCTTATTACCCCATTTGTGGAGTTGGATATCAAGTACTTCGACCTTGGTCTTCCTCACCGTGATGCTACCGATGACAAAGTTACTGTTGAAAGTGCTGAAGCCACTAAAAAGTATGCTTTCTTTCTTTTTTCAATTTTTAACTTAGAGACTTACTTGACCACTCAAACCCTCCCACTATTTCTTTCTGCTTACTAACATATGCCCCGTGTGTAATTTTGTTTAGGTATAATGTGGCGATCAAGTGTGCCACCATCACTCCAGGTATGTTTTGATAGATACAATTGCAATTGATCATTTTTCCAAGTGTTTTCATTTTACCATGTATTAATCTTTTCTTTTCTTTCTTTCTGCGTGCAGATGAAGGCCGTGTCACGGAATTTGGCTTGAAGCAGATGTGGAGAAGTCCCAATGGTACCATCAGGAATATTCTGAACGGTGAGAAATACACAAACTGTATTGTTTTTATTAAAGACTATCAAATATCATTCTTTCGTGTCTTACACTCTGGCTATCATTCTCACTGCAGGAACTGTATTTAGAGAACCAATTATCTGCAAAAATGTTCCTAAGCTTGTCCCAGGTAATTTACTAACTATGGTTCTATTTATAACATTTTTAATTGCCAAATGGGTTTCTGAGAATATGATGTCTTGTTTTTCTCCAGGCTGGACAAAGCCTATCTGCATTGGAAGGCATGCTTTTGGTGATCAGTACCGTGCCACTGATGCTGTTATCAAGGGACCAGGAAAACTGACTATGACTTTCGGTAAACTTACTCCCTTTCATCTGGGAGGAATCTCATTTAGTTTCTTCTTTCCAATAAAAGCTTTAATTTCTTTGATTTTCAGAGGGAAAAGATGGGAAAACTGAAACTGAAGTGTTCACATTTACTGGTGAAGGCGGTGTAGCTATGGCCATGTACAACACTGATGAGGTATAGTAGTAACAATTACACTCTCTTCCAACTAGAGTTAAACTTGTTCTTTTGGAGATTGGCCTCTCAGATCAAATTATATATTTATGTTACCTTTTAAATACAGTCCATCCGTGCTTTTGCTGAGGCATCGATGAACACTGCTTTTGAGAAAAAGTGGCCTCTTTATCTTAGCACAAAGAACACCATTCTTAAGAAATACGATGGCAGGTATGTGACAGTTAGTTTTTGGTTATTTCATCATATTATCCTCTGTCCATGTTTGATGTTGGTTGCTTTTTTGTTTCACTGTGAAGATTCAAAGACATCTTCCAGGAAGTGTATGAAGCCAGCTGGAAGTCAAAGTATGAAGCTGCTGGAATATGGTGAGTCGCCTATATAATCTTTTATCATCCTTGGAATATGATTGTGTCTTATGTAATGTTACCTTTGATTGAGAAGCATCTAAATGATTGAATTGGTTAGGTATGAGCACCGTCTCATTGATGATATGGTGGCTTACGCTCTGAAGAGCGAGGGAGGCTACGTGTGGGCATGCAAAAACTATGATGGTGATGTCCAAAGCGATTTCCTGGCACAAGGTTTGTGTGATGATAAATGAATATATATGCCCCATAAGTGCTCTGCTCATGTCTATCTGACATATTCTGCTGTTATTTTTTTCTCATATTCACATAGGTTTTGGTTATGTTTCTTGTTAGCTAATAGTTTTCTTATAATATGTGTAGGGTTCGGGTCACTTGGATTGATGACCTCTGTTCTGGTATATATTTTGACACAATCTCCTGTTTCATGTTCACTTTGAGTCGTTCATTCTATGTTTCTGCCTTTACAACGGTTGTGTTATCTTTGATTAGGTCTGCCCTGATGGGAAGACAATTGAAGCTGAAGCAGCGCATGGTACTGTTACCCGTCACTACAGGGTTCACCAGAAAGGTGGAGAGACCAGCACAAACAGCATAGCCTCCATTTTTGCTTGGACTCGTGGACTTGCTCACAGGTAGCGAGAAAACTATCCTTGACGCTTAATATTGTTTTTTGTTTGCTTAAGAAGGAAGATATGATTATATAAGGTGAAATGCAAATATCTCTTTGAACAGAGCTAAGTTAGATGACAACTCAAAACTCTTGGAATTTACTGAGAAGCTCGAAGCTGCTTGTGTCGGTACAGTGGAGTCTGGAAAAATGACCAAAGATCTTGCACTCATCCTTCACGGCTCTAAGTAAGTTAAAGAGAGACTTCTGCTACTTCCTTTTAAGTTTCATGCTCTCATCAAGATTCCGTTGATTTGTTTTTGTCAAGGCTCTCGAGGGATACTTACTTGAACACGGAGGAGTTCATCGATGCAGTTGCGGATGAGCTCAAAACAAGCCTTGGCGTCAAAGCTTAAGAAATTTGGGTAAAATGTTGGACGACTCAAAGTCATAAGTGTCGGTCTGGTGGGTTTGTCATTTGTGAGAGTGGAAGGAATAAAAGAGAGAACTTTTGCGTACTGAGAACGATTTGTTTCATCTCCTATAATATTTTCAGTTTCATCTCCTATAATATTTTCAGTTTCATCTCCTATTATATTTTCAAAACATTGTCACATGTTTCCCTTTTTTATTATGCAGATTTCAAATATTATTTTTCACTGATTATAGAAACTTTTTTAATGATTCGTGTTGAGGTGATTCCCTAGTTAGCAAATTGATCCATCAGAATTTTGACAGCTAAAAAAAGATAAAAAAATGTAAACCTAAAACTAAATTTCCAGTAATAAAGCTATAGCCATAGTCTAACCAATCATACATTATGTGAATTTACCTGCAGTTTTATTTTTAACAGTGGATCAGCGATAGCTAGTTTGTCCATTTACTAAAACGTATTAGTTATTACTGCCAAGATCAATATCGTTCTGTGTTCTTAAACATCAAACCATCGTACATCTATTTATACAAGGAAGGATCGACCAGATAAACATGAAGCATAGATTTATACTTAGATTATGATATGTGTATCATTATCTAAACTAGTAAGTCAGCGTTTTCTCCTAATACTCTCCCTCAGAATGGTGCATGGAAATCTTAAATGCCCATCTTGCATAACAAATATGTAATTTTTTGCAAAGTTAAATACTTCAAAAATATGTTTACCAGCTGATCAGTTGTCTTGATATGTGGCGTAACCAAAAACCCATCTTGTTGTAACAATACTTGATCTGAGAAGATCTAACGAGACTTGAAACAATACTTGATTCGTTCCCAATCATTGTTGTAAAAGCTTGTATCGAATATTTTTTTTGTGTGTGTGTTTTTATCATCAAACCATTGTACATCTATTGATATAAGGATCAATCATATGAATATTTATCTAATGATATATGTACCATTATCTAAACTAATGAGTCACCATTATCTCCTAATATTACCGATCAAAGAGAAGCAAAACAGTTCCACACACATCAATAGAGATTATGGTGCTAAATCAACAAAAATGATTACGTAAAGAAAAGAAAAACACAACTAGATTTAGTTAAAAATATAACACAATCCAGTGAAATGTGAAAAACTAAACCGGATAAACTAGATTTAATATAGAGTTTGGTCGACAAAAAAAGAGAGAGTAAGCTAAGCAACTTCAAATGTACCTCATCATCATTCTTGGTAGATGGTTTATAACTTAAAAAAGATATTTTATTTAAAAACAAAAAAACATATTTTCATTATATTTAGTTTTAAGTTAATTAATTTCTAAAAAGTATAAAATAGTCATTTGTAATTTTTTATTTAGTTCAATTTTCTAAATTAATGTATTTAAATAAAAAAAATTGTTTGAAATACCTACTATCGCTTTTCAAAAATACTCCCAGTCAAAAATAGCTTAACATTTGGATTAAAAATTAATTATTTATTATTTAGAGTTTGATATTTAATGAATAAATTGGATAATAAACTTTAATAAATGATTTAAAAAACTTATTTAGTTTTTTCATCATAATTTTAAGGGCAATTCTCTTAAATAATAATGTTTTAAGTTTTTGTCACAAAAATAACTTTCAAAAAAAGAAAGATCAAAATAGCTTTTTATTTTGAAAAAATTAATATCTTATTTTTACTTTTAAAAATTTGAAACTCTAATCCTAAAACCCCACCCCTTAACTTTAATCCCTAAATCTAGATTAGTTAACCCTAGGAATATAAGTATATATTTACCTATTGGCGATTCTCTTAAATAGCCATTTTTAAGTTTTTGTCACAAAAATAGCACTAGAAAAATAAAATGATCAAAATAGCATTTTTTTTTTGAAATTTTCAATTTTTTTAATTTTTTTTTTTGAAATTTGAAACTCTACCCCCAAACCCACCCCTTAACTCTAAACCCTAAAGTCTAAATTAGTTAACCCTAGGGGTATAAATGTATATTTAAAAAAAAATAGCTTCTAAAAAAATCTATTTTGGTCATTTTCTTCCTTAAGAACTATTTTTGTGAAGAGTAAACTAAAAGAGGCTATCTAAGGGAATTTCTCTTTACTTACCTATTCAATGGAACATTTTGGTCATTTTCTTTCTTATATATTATTTTCGTGACAAAATATTTTTAAAAAATTATTTAAAGGTATTTTCTAATTTTAAAGTAATTATAAAATAATCGTTCTATAAAAGTAAAAGTAAAATTTAAATATGATATCAATTTTGTGGTAAAATTAAAATTATTGAGCAGTTTGAATTTGAAAAAGGTATTGAAAACCAGTTCTATTCCAAAAAAAAAAGCCCGGGTGTATGTTTCTTGCAAAATGAGTTACTGATTTAAAGCATATTCAACTGAACTTGTTTAATATCACAATATTCCAATATTAGCGATTTTATATGGTGTTATCTGTATAGTACAGGCTAACCATTAATACATGCGAGACGAATCAATGAATAATTTTATAACACAAACTTCACTGGTCCTTTGTTCTGACTAGCTGTGACATTACCAAATGCCAAAGAATCGATGATCTTATTTCTACTCTTTTTGAACCAATTTCTCTAGCATAAAAACCTCATTCATACAATGGATGTAACACTCGATACCTTTACACTTCTTGTGATGCTGTCGACGACTCGTCCATATAAAGTATAGATGGTATGTTTCAGCTTCTTTATTCCTTGAAAGAGTTCCATCAACTCTGAAACCATAGAATTAGTTAGAAATGTACACACAGTATTAGTATAACTGATTATTTAGATAGTAACCAGTAGTTTCTTTACCCAGAATAAGACGTAAGCGGATGTAGCTCACTAACATTACCGATTTGGAGATTACCGACTTCTCAACAAAATCTAGAAAAAGCAAAAGCAAAACAAAAATTTTAGCTTCATCCATGTAAAATTGAATAGATAAATTCCAAACTTCAAACAGAGCAAGGTTTCTCAGATCCAGCTACCTGGTTCAGAAGTCGAGTTATAGCCAAGCCCATATACCGCATATTTAGCGTAAGCGAGTAATCTCACCCGCTGTGGAGCACTCAACTTCAATGTGATTGACCTTATGAGTCCACTGTGCACACACGAAAGCCATGGATGAAGTTACACTTTCCAGATTCAGTTACTAGTAAAACCGAGGAGAAATTTACTCTGTTCGCAGTACGGTGAGAAAGTCAGGTGGAAGAGACCCCATGAAAGTGGTTATGTCTTCCAATCTCAGAAGCTTCAGCTCCTGCTTCAGTTTTTGCCTCTCTTGGATAGACATTCCTTTCCCCAGTCCTGATTTGCTATCACAAAGTAGATGCAGAAACAAGGATAAAGCACAAAATCGTGTGACAGTTTCGATTTTTATTGCAGAGGGAAAGAAAGTACCTTTCGCTTGTTCTTCCGGTGAAGATGACAGGGAAGAATTTGGCATATTGTCCAACCCCAAACCGTGTTCCCAATTCCTGTATTTTGGTCGAGTCTAGAAGAATCAAAGCCTCCCACAACCGACAAAAGTCTCGCCTAAATCCCTCATCCAATGTCTTACAGTTTCCGTGATCTAGCAGAACTTTTCATCCAACCATGAAATTGAAGGTTTTTATGATTAGAGTCTGGAACTAGTGAAGAAGACCCCAATATAGAATTACGTACACAAAACGTACCTAGAGAGAAGCCATTCTGGCCTCCAGGAGAAACTAGTATATTTCCAGGATGCGGATCGCCATGTATGAATCCGTGAACAAATATCATTTCAGCAAACACTTCCACCAACACTTTAGCAACCTATTATAATTTTGGGAAAGCTTCAGTGTTTCAGCAACGAATCAGAGGTATATATTTGGCGGGTCTAATGCTTGCCACATGCCAAAGTTGTATAAGAGGCTGTTGTGAACCTTTGCCGAACTCAAATTAGCTCTTTTGAGGGCTTCCACATCGTCAACCTGAAACCTAAGGAAATTCGAGTTAGTAGAACTTCCAACCAGTACAGTCTACACGAGAAGCTGCATGACGATCTATAAGAATAAATATATATACATATATATATATATATATTGTATATATGAAATACTATGTAATTTAGAAGAGGTCAACCTAAAACTTCCTATTTCCAACACATCATAATTCTTTATAGGGAATTTTCCATTTTTCCCCCTTTTGCTAAGCTTTCAGTACATCTAATATCTAGCCTTTTCTAACAATTTAAATAGTTTGGGATAGCTTTTTCTAACAACTTAGAAAGTTTGAGATGGATATGGTTAACCAAGATTGCCAAAATGAAGGAACGAAAATGCTAACTCTGTATATAAACCGTATAAATGATTAACTGTGTGGAACGCCATTACCTTGAAACCCTTGCAGAATTGCATTGTTAGGACTTGAGTGGTTGTGAACTCCTGAATATCAATATGGATAATAAGATTATGAAAACAAAATTCAACATGACTAAGACATATCAGGAAAAATAAGAAACAATGACATCTAAATTCTTTAGTCATACCCAAAACACAGTCGGAACAGTAATCATTTTGTTATGTTTGAAGTTTGTCGCAATTTTCTCTGAATTTTTAGCCTCCTGTATAAAATCTGTGGAAATGAAGATTAAAGCAGAAATGAATCATCAGATTCACTATATAACACTAAATAAATATTTTTTGAAAAATTGCCCGACATATAATGAAATGAATGGTCTATATACACGTCTACCTACTACACAATATGTACATATAGGGTCAAGTATTTTGACACTTTCAGCTTCAGGTTGACTTAGAAATAAAAAACATGCACGCGATGCAGTGCATGGCTCTAAAGTTTTAGGTTACTGACCAAGTTCCTGGGAAATTGACTTCACGAATTCATGAACCAGCCAGTCAAACCTGTATTCTGGAAAAATCTGCGAAGTGATATAAAAAGGACTCTTAAGAAACTAAAAGCGGCTGCATACGGTACCCAGCCTATATATAACCAAGATGCAAACAGAGTTCATGTACATGCATCAGTGATCTCAATTAAAACCTTCGACAACAAAAACTCAAGCAAATGTCACAATAAGCGCTAAAGTAATGAAGTTAGAAGGAAATAACAGAATGAAGCCCCCATAATCTTGACTACGCACAACATTTTACAGCATTAGCAGTACTAGACACTTCCCTAACTTTTTACAAGGCACCATAAACTACTGCAGTCATACATAAATGTTAATGTCCTCAAACTCCAAATCTAAGCATGTTCAGTTAGTTATCACATGTTTCTTTCCTTCCTTTCATAATTGTTAACAACTTGTAAGAAAGCAGAGACATGAATAAAAGGCAATAAGGAAACATATTCACCTTTACAACTGATTTTGAAAGGAACGACATAATCGTTGTATCCAACTTCATGTTTTGCTTCAATCCAGGGTACTGCACCTATTTCAAGGGCAACAAAGAATAACCAAAATTAAGAATCTGGTGAGATAATCATAACTGGTGAAAGGTATATAAGATAAAGAGGTGAAAAAAGAAAGACATTATTCAAAAACCAATCTTCAAATATCTCAAGTGAATGATGAAACCATTGTCGAGGGTCTCGACAGAAAAAGCATAAGCAAATTAAACAGTCATCATTTTGAGGAATTAACCTTTACTGCTACTTCCTGATGATTCTTTAACACAGCATGATGCACTTGAGCAATAGATGCTGCCGCAATTGGTTCCTCATCAAAAGATAAGAATCTGTCATTTTAAGTGAGGGATGTTAGAATGCGCCTTGACACTTATGGATTTGCCTTGACCGTCAGATTAAATCAGCATAAACATAGACAGTTTTAAATAACACTTACATCTCTGAGAGATTTTGACCCAAATTGCTTGTCAGAACGTGTTTAATATCTTGGAGATTACAAGGAACTGCCTTCAATGATTTTCACAACATAAAAAAGACAGAATTAGAACAAACAATTACAATCCTTTCTCACACTCTCAAAAATTCATAAATGTCTGGTGAAACAAAACAATTTAATATTTTTCAAAAGAGGGAAAATGATTAAGAGAAACACATAAAGTTCTAATCATTATTAGTATTCGCACCTGGTCCTGCAACGAGGAAAGGGCCAAAGAATACTCTTTGGGAACAAGCTTCAACGTGGCCACGAACTGACCAGCTTTCACATAGAAACCTTTATTACTTTCACACAGTTTAAGAATTCGTTTGGCAGACCGTGAATGAACCTACAAAAATAGAACGAAAATTACCATTAAGCGTTTGTACATACAAATAATGAAGTATACGATTCTCAGATGACAACACGCAATCCTTGCATGACAGTAATATAAATTCACTTACCATATCATCAATAAGTAGAACGAATAATACAAAGCAACATGTTAACTTTTGAGGCAACTTATTGGGAGAAAGTGTTTGACAACCCCATGAAATAAATTTAAACTCCTACTGATGATATGTGCTTGTTCAAAAATCACAACAATCAATCATCTCATAGCAGCAATATAGCATCAAACAAATGTGACATTGACCTACACAATGCGAATCAGTACTATTATGTTAAGATATATTACTGCTTGCAAATCAGGAAACGTAATAAACTGCAAACCTCTGTCAATCTCTGAATGTACTCATCGGAATCCGCCGTCAATCTACGCAAACTATACTTGTAATCAGCGACGGTGAGAGTGATCTGCAAAGTAGAGAGAACTCCAGAGAATTAAAAGGAATCGGAAAATGAGAACGAAAAAACAATAGAGATAAGAAAATAATACGAACGGCTAAGATAGCGCGAGAAGAACGGACTACGCCTTCTACCGCCGTCGCGATTTTGTTGGGGTGATGAACGGAAGTAGAGTCCCGGAAACCAGAAACGGCGGCGCTGCTGGTGACGGCGGTAATAGCTAGTCCGGTGATTGAGAAAACAAAGATCGGCGATTTGGATCTCGCGGGAAATTTGAACTTGCGGAGAATCTCCATTTGTGTGGGATATTTTGGGGGGGGGGGGGACTCCGGAGAGACGGAGAAGAAGACGAGGCTAAACTTCCGGAATCTCCGGACTTTCTATCATGTAGATACAAATATAGTGGGCCTAGTAGATAAGGCTAAAGCACACTGTGGGTGTTAAAATGGGCCCAGGCCTGCTATTTTTGTGGGTGCTTGTTGCAATTTGGGACTGGATCAGTGTTTTCTATTGAAGATTTATTTATATTTCGTCAGTGTTCTGTTTGATTATTGCGGGGTTCTTAAGATGAAGTTCTTAATATAATATAAGAATCATCTTTTAATTTTATCTTAACTAAAGTTAAAGAAAAAGTTCATATTACACTAAAAACTCTACCCTAAAAACTCTACAATAATCATGTGTCTTAATTTCAATTAAAATAATTGGAAGTATTTTTTTTTGTTCTATCGCTTGATCCGGCCAACTTAAGTAAAACGCATTTAGTGCTATGGAAACTACACACTATAATCCCAATCATGAATGCTTTTCTGATTAAAGTGAGAAAGTAATTGAATTGCTTTAGAATCAGTTTAATCAGAAAATGTTTACATTGCATCTCCAACAAAATCTAGTCAAAGTACAAATTTGTTACTTATATGATAAACAACATTGGTATTTTTCTCAATTTAAGGATAATTGATTAAAATTTAGTCAACAACAAATTCATGAATTATGATAAACAACATTTGTATTTTCTCAATTTAAGGATGAGTGTTAAAATTTGGTCAAATAACAAATATGAATAATGATTAACAACAATTGTATTTTCTCAATTTAAGGATAATTGATTAAAATTTGAGTCAACAACAAATTCATGAATTATGATAAACAACATTTGTATTTTCTCAATTTAAGGATGAGTGTTAAAATTTGGTCAAATAACAAATATGAATTATGATTAACAACAATTGTATTTTCTCAATTAAGGATAATTGATTAAAATTTGAGTCAAACAACAAAATTATAAATTATGATTAACAATATTTGTATTCTCTTAAATTTAAGGTTAATTGTATAAAATTTTAGTCAAGCTACAAATTATGAACTATGGTATAAATTAATTGCTTGCTCTAACTGTAATAAATTGACCAAAAGTAATCGATATATTGGTCATGTATTCAAATTTGGTACTACAGTTACATTACCAAAAGCATCAAAACCAATCCTATGGTAGTCACTGTATAGGAACAATTACAATGGTAATGTAATAATCAAGCTGACCCAATTGGTAGGCACATAAATAATTATAGGAAATGTAATTATGGAATGGTATCATCTTGTAGATATTTTACAAGTGAATATCAACGTCGACGTCTTAAATTAAGTACGAGCATCTACTCTATTAAACAAAAAAGAAAATTAAAAAACAAAAGAGGAAGAAGACATCAATTGTAAGGTCAATATAAACGTATCATCATCCCCTTCGTTTCTTTGCATATTCTTCTTCCTCCTCTCACTACCAAAAACAGAAAGAAAGATGGTTCTAAGTCGAGCAGCCACCGAAAGTGACGAAAATGTTTGCTCGACGTTCGGATCTCGCTATGTCCGCACTGCACTGCCCAAGTAATTAAGAAAAAAAAAACATGTTTCTTTTAATTTTTTCGTATTGTTAATGAGTTTACTCGTTAAATAATGATGAAATGAATTGAAAGGTATGAGATTGGTGAAAGCTCGATACCGAAGGAGGCTGCGTATCAGATCATAAAAGATGAGCTGATGCTTGATGGTAACCCGAGGCTGAACCTTGCTTCGTTTGTGACGACATGGATGGAGCCAGAGTGTGACAAACTCATTATGGAATCTATCAACAAGAACTACGTCGATATGGACGAGTACCCTGTCACTACCGAGCTCCAGGTCTCTCTCCATCTCTTTAAATTTCAAATTACTTCATAATAAGTGGTGGTGCTAGCTAGATCTCGTTTTATTTTCTACTATTATCTCAAACAAAGTTAAATCAACTCAAAATTACTTGGAATGGTTACAATTGGTCAATGGTTTTAACAAAATACTCCATCCGTTTCATTTTACTTGTCGTTCTAGGTTTATGCACACATATTAACAAAACATATGATTTTGTATATTTCCAAAATAAAAACATAATTACATATACGCCTAATCATATTTCAACTAATACTCCACCTTTTAACTCTAAACTCTAAGTTTATATTAATTAACCTTAGGATTATAAGTATATACATACCTCTTTAATGAAACATTTTGGTCATTTTTTCTCCTCAAAAACTATTTTTGTGAAAATAAACTAAAAATACTATCTTACACAATTTCTCTTAAAGGTATCTAGAGAAATAATAAAGAAGAATTAGTTTTTAAAGAATTAATTTAAAAAAAAAAAACTGATTCCTTTTTTATTTCTTCTTCCAAAGAATTAGTTTTGAGGAAGATCGATGAAAAATGTTGTTTGCAATTGATGAACCTATAATTCCCTGTTTAATTTGTATCAGTGCTACATTTATTATTCCTTTAACACTATAGAATGAGACAAATATTAGTCATGACTATTCTTATCATAACTTATTCATGACTTTTCCTTCCTATTTTAATCAAGAACCCATACGATTTTAGCCTCTACTGGCCGACATATAAAGTTCTAAGGACTAGTGGCCTTAGTAACTTTGTGCGTTGTTCTCTTAATCATAAATAACCGTCTTGAATTATATCAAATTGTCATCAACACTAGTGGCCCATTAGATTTTGAACCTGGGAAAATATCATCGTCCGTTTATTGTAAAACCTGTCGGTATATTACTCCGGTTTTTAATTTCTTTGAAATGGAACCAATCAAGTATATATCGTATGATTAAAGTTTTAAACATACTAAGTACAAATCTTCGAGAATCTAAGGTATGGGAGAAAAGATGGTAAAGCATAATAATTGAAGAGTCGAAAGAGAAAGTTTTGTCGGCAACCTCTCATTGTTTCACAGATCACCACATAACTTGCTTTTGTTTTTGATTGGTCCACTCAATTCCTTTTATCCATTTAACAACAATAAACAAAAAACCAACTCAATATTCTTCTCACCTTGGGAGTATGATATGATCGAGTATACAATCCTATATACATATATAGTTGAAAAGTGAAATAGAGTGAGGCGAAGCTATGATGGACGTTGCGAATATGTACATGTTGTATAAATTTATAACCATATATAAGTAGATGAAAATGAAATAATTTTACAAAATGTGTGTGATGAAACCTAGAAGAAACCAATCACACGATTTAAATCTCGTGATGTCTAGGTCAATAGTCACATTGATTCTTCCATGTGAAATTACGACATTTCACCATAAAGTTGTACTTACTCTGTTCTCAAAATAGTTTGGTGATGCCACTTCTGTGTGCCTTAGTGTGAATACGATACATTCATTCATAGTAAAATATCACAGGAAACTTTATCGCGAATAAATTTTTAAAAAACTTTTACGAATAATAGCCTACTTTACCAAATTTGTTTATCGTTCTGTTTGAAAAAAAGTAGAAAGATATTTTGGTTAGTTTATTGTATAATTTGCTAGAGTTTCTAGTTGTATTTAATTTATCATCGGTTTTGTATTTGTGTTTTCTATTCTGATATTTATATAATATCCAGTGAGTTCTTGTTGTTGTTAAGGATCTAAATAAGTTCATTAAGAAAAGATTACCTATATGCTGATATCTCATGTGCATGGAGTTTCATTTGAACTCGATCCATTGGACCTATATGAAAAATGTAATTAACAAACAAGGAATATATATATATATATATATATATATATATATATATATATATATATATATATATATATATATATATAACATGTACTCATAAATTATAATTTTGATTTATTGGAAAACAGAACCGATGTGTAAACATGATAGCTCGGCTGTTCAATGCACCACTTGGGGAAAGTGAGACGGCCATGGGAGTAGGCACTGTTGGGTCTTCGGAAGCCATCATGTTAGCCGGATTGGCCTTCAAAAGGAATTGGCAGAACAAACGCAAAGCTGAGGGTAAACCCTATGACAAACCCAACATTGTCACCGGAGCCAATGTTCAAGTTAGTATAATATCTTCATCTCACTATTTTTACATTATAGTTAATTTATGAATAGTTGACTAAGTATTTTAAATACCTAGAAAACTTTGCAGAATGATTTTTATATTAAGGATTACCGCAAATTTCATTTTCAAACCAGTTCCAAATTACATAAATTGATACACTTTTAAATATTTTAGTTTCTATAAATTTTTCTTTTGTCCTTTTGTATCACATATTTTAGTTTTAATTACAAAATGCATAAGCATTTGGCACTGTGTTTTGGATTTCGTTTTAAAATCAAATGAAGATGTTAGTCCTTCACTATTTTCTTTAGAGAAATTCCCTTAGATAGCCCTTTTTAGTTTGTTTGTCACAAAAATAGCTTTTAAGAAAGAAAATGACCAAAATGTTTTTTTAGAAGCTAAAAAATCATTTATATGCATTTATACCCATAGGGTTAACTAATTTGGACTTTAGGGTTTAGAGTAAAGGGGTGGGTTTGGGGTTAGGGTTTCAAATTTCAAATTTTTTTTTAAAAAAATCAAAATTTCAAAAAAAAAAAAGTCTATTTTGGTCATTTTATTTTTTGAGGGCTATTTTTGTGACAAAAACTTAAAAAGTGCTATTTAAGAGAATTGCCCTTTTCTTTAAATTATTTCATTTTTTAAAGAAAATAGTGTGTAAAGCATCAACTCTCATAGAAAGGTTTAAACACGAAAAAAATACTTTTCAGGTATGCTGGGAGAAATTCGCTAGGTACTTCGAGGTGGAGCTAAAAGAAGTGAAGCTTAGTGAAGGCTACTACGTGATGGATCCAGAGAAAGCAGCTGATATGGTAGACGAGAACACAATCTGTGTTGCTGCCATACTTGGGTCCACACTCAACGGTGAGTTCGAAGACGTCAAGCGCCTTAATGACTTGCTTGTCAAGAAAAACGAAGAGACTGGCTGGAACACTCCAATCCACGTTGATGCAGCAAGTGGAGGCTTCATAGCTCCGTTTATTTACCCTGAATTGGAATGGGACTTTAGGCTTCCTTTGGTGAAGAGTATCAATGTGAGTGGTCATAAGTATGGGTTGGTCTATGCTGGTATTGGCTGGGTCGTGTGGAGGACACAACAGGATTTGCCTGATGAGCTCATCTTTCATATTAACTATCTTGGTGCTGACCAACCCACTTTCACTCTCAATTTCTCCAAGGGTATGTATCTTTCTTCTTCTTATTGATACTTAATCTTTTAACACATGATGCTATTATGGATGTTTATGAAATGTAGTGAACGTTTTTGGCTGTTTGTAGGATCAAGCCAAATTATTGCTCAATACTATCAGCTCATTCGTCTTGGCTTCGAGGTTAGTGTATTGAAAAAATATATATCCTAGCGTTAGTGTTATAGACTTAGAGCATGAACAATGGGGGATCTTAAGGTGGATTCTTAAAGGGTGGGGCTCACTTTTTTTAAAAAACCACTCCTTAAAACTTTTCTGTAAGAATCCAGTTCTTACACTGTTTGCGGGCCCCACTGACACGTGGCGGCCCGCGAGTAGTTAATTTTTTTTTTTTTAAACGAAAAAGTAAAAAAAAAAACTAAGAACCCAATGAAGGTTCTTAGGGTTAATCATGGTCTTATAGCTAGCATGTAATACTATCTTAGACTACGTTACCGTTTGTGTTTTTTAAAAAAAAAAACATAACTATTTACATTTTGCATGGAATAGGGCTACAAGAACGTGATGGAGAACTGCAGAGAGAACATGGAGGTTCTAAGAGAAGGGATCGAGAAAACAGAGCGTTTCAACATAGTCTCAAAGGAGGTAGGAGTGCCACTCGTAGCCTTCTCTCTCAAGGACCACAGTTTCCACAACGAGTTCGAGATCTCAGAGATGCTACGCCGTTTTGGCTGGATTGTCCCGGCTTACACCATGCCTGCGGATGCGCAACACATCACGGTTCTGCGTGTTGTAATTAGGGAAGATTTCTCAAGAACACTTGCGGAGAGACTTGTGGCTGATATTGTGAAGGTGCTTCACGAGCTTGACACCTTGCCTTCCAAGATATCTAGGAAGATGGGAGCAGAGGATTTCGGAAATGTGAAAGGGAAGAAGGTGGAGAGGGAGATTCTGATGGAAGTCATTGTTGGATGGAGGAAGTTTGTGAAGGACAGGAAGAAGATGAATGGTGTGTGTTAATCTGAAGTTTCTTCTGTTTGTGTTTAAATGTAATGTCGTTTAATAAAAGAAGTATGTGTGTGTGAGAACTTGGGGTTTGATGAAAGATTTGTGTGTCTGGTATCTATTTGAGACAATATTTATTTCTGGATGTTTTGGATTCTATTATATGCTTGAAACTATCTTGAGCCTTTAGTTATTAATTTGTGTTATTCAAAAAAAGATGCGCCTTTGGTTATTTGTAAAGTAGTCTTGAAATACTCTTTCCTTAAAAGATGTGTAAGCAGATTCAAACTTAGCCACTGTATAATACTTACCCAATTCCATAAATTTTCATGTGATTACAGTTTTGATAGTGTTACAAGCATACCTCTCATATTTTGGGCCAAATGTCATATACAATTACAAACCTTAAAATCAATTTCTATCTAATGCAGCTCGAGAAAGAGAGAATAACTAACCTGCATTTTGACCTGGCCCGAAGGAACGCTTGCCAGTGGACATATTGTTGTCTGACTGCGTCGCTGGAGAAACTAGCGACATCGACAGTAGAGTAGCTGGGAGGAGAGGTTTCAGAAGCTGGGGGGGGGGGTAGCTGCTTTCTATTCTTTTCCTTTTAATTTCGTATTTTGTTTTAATTGACTCAGTCAGAAACCAGAAATCGACCCATCTCTCAAACCGAGCAAACCAAAACCAGTATTTCCGAACCAAACTCCATTTAATATTTAACCAAGAATTCCATTTTCATTTTTTACTCACTTAAAAGCATTTTCGTCATTTTGATTTTCATAAACTCATGAGGGGGCATAAGCAATTGATGGAGCCAATAGGAGATTTGTCATATGACATTTGGAGGCATCAGAGGAGATGTCTTGATAAGTCATATGCATTAGGTTGGTTAGCAAGTTTATGAGTAAGTTTGGGATGGTTCGTTGAAATGTGGTTAAGTGGGTATTGAGATACTTCAAGGGAATACAAGATCTGAAAATGTGCTTCAGAAAGAATGAAGTGTTTAAGGTTGAAGGATCCCGTGATTCAGATTTTGTTTCAGATTTGGACAAGAGAAGGTCAATCTCAAGTTATGTTTTCATGGCTGGTGGGAATACAATCAGTTGGAGATCAAGTCTACAAAGTGTAGTGGCTCTGTCAATGACTGAAGCAGAGTCTATGGCGTTGGTTGAAGCTCTTAGAGAAAGAATGTGATTAAGAGCTTAGCGGAAAAGCCTGGATTCAATCAAGACACTATGGAGATATCGTGTGACTCTCAAAGTGCATTATGTCTAGCAAAGAATAATATGTATCAAAAGAGGACTAAGAACATCAGGAGAAAAATGTAATTCAGTAGGGATACTACTGTTAAAGGTGATGTAAGTGTGAAGAAGATATGCACTTCTAAGAATCATGTTGATATATTAACCAATGTGGTTCTTTGGGATATCCAAACATTAAGGAGCATCTACTTCGTCTGACAAAGCATGAGTTTGCTTAACCTAAGTAGTGGATTGTGGATGATGTCATTAAGGTAGAGTTTGTTGGGATTCGTCAAGGACTATGTCAAAGAATCCGTTAGTGATTTCGTCAGGATTTGATGATGGAAATCAAATAAGACCACATAACTTAAATCAAAATCTGAACGTCATATTAGAAAATGAAATATCATTTTAAGGTGTTATGAAAGTTGATAGTATCCTGAAAATATTAGTTTCATGGATTTATAGAAACTGAACGTATTTTAAAAATATTCTTAATAAATTTATCAATGTTTTAAAAACCGGACCGGATACCAATTTGGTAAAGCTACTGATTGACTGGTTGAACCGGTTTGATAGCTCGAACCAGATTTTCTATTTTTAAAATTCAACATATGTAATCATATATTTACACTAAATGGACCTACAGATAATTTTACATATTATACGTTCTTTGTTCTCTTTTATTACTTAGAAAATAAACAATAAACATAAATCTAACTATATATACAGTAAACAAGTGAATACTATGTAAATTAAAATTAATAAAAATGATTAACCATGTAAATTACCGTATTCAGAGGCGGATCCACTTTAGCGATGGTGGGTCAACTGACATAAGTTAAATTGATATTATAGATATTTTGTTTGCATTATATAAGATTAGATAGTTCAGTTGGTTTACTTCTTCCCCTTCTGACCCACCTAACCAGGGTTCAAGTTTAAGTATTATTGTTTTTCATTGTTTTTTTTCATAAATTTATTTTAGTTATGAGCCAAAATCCAATTAATGACATACCTAAAATCTAAGTATAGGTCCGTCGCTGACCGTATTTATTTATTCTTACAACTAAAGTCCTAAATTATATGAATATGACAAAATAAGAATAGTATATTAGAGTAAAAAATATATTTTTACATTCTTTTTAAGAAAATAAAACTAAATAGAAAAACAATTCAATAGTGATTGTCAAACATTAATTATGAAATATTAAATTTCAATAAAAATTGAAAACACATTAATTATATATCAATTTTGTAGAACCAGATTTGAAAGTTGACTAAAGTCACCGGCTTAAACGATTTTTAAAAATCTGGCTTTCAAACCGAGCCGAACTCCGATTCTTCAACGAGTCATGGTCCGGCCATTGTATTGTCGTCATGTTTAATTCTGAGTCTAAATCAAACTGTTTGGCCATCGTGTTATCAACAAATTACACAAAAAACAAGAAAAACCAATGCTTTATTATAAGAGCCATAAAGGGAGATAATCAACTCAAACCGCTTTATTATGCATGTTTCTTGTCTGAAATCAAGCTAGAGATTTAGCGGATTCACGAACAGAATTATTGAAATAGAACAAGCAAAATGATAAAAGTTTCTTAGAGAGCCTTGAGAATATCATCAGCGCTGGAAACCGTGAACTCGCCACCGGATTCAACATTGGCTACAGTCACCTTGAGGTTATCGAGCAGCAAAGCAAATCTCCTTGACCTAACACCAAGACCCTTGTCCTTGAGGTCAAGCTCGAGTCCAAGAAGCTGTGTGTATTCTCCTGAACCATCTGCTACAAACTTCACGTGCTTGTTCTCCGGGTATGTCTTTCCCCATGCCTTCATCACAAACGGATCGTTCACTGCAACAAACCAATGTCGATAATAATATTAAACCAAACAGCTTATATATATATATATATATATATATAACGGTCAGCTAAATACAATAATCTAATACTTTCTCTTTTAAAATAATGCATATCTAACGTTTTCACACATATTAATATAACATATTAAATTTCAATTATAAATAAATATTTTATAATTATTTATTTTCTATAATTCTAAACTATATTAATATAACATATTAAATTTCAATTATAAATACATATTTTATAATTATTTATTTTCTATAATTTTAAACCAACAAATTTCAGTAAATGTAATTAACTTTTTTGAAATTTACAATTATTAATTATTAGTTGACAATATGTATAGAAAATATAAAAATGTATCTTTAAAAACAATTCTTTTCTGGAAACAAATCACAACGAAGAATACTTACCGCTGAAGCAAATGATCTCATCAACACCCTTTGATTTCAGCTCCTCTGCTTTCTCAATGAATCCAGGCACATGCTGCATGCTAATTCAGGAAAAAAAAAACAAATCAAAGGTCTCAAAATCTAGTGTATTGCACCAAAAGTGACATAAAAAAAAAAAAAAAAAAAAGTGAGATAAAAAAAAGTGAGCGACGAAAAGTTAACCTGCATGTGGGAGTGAAAGCACCGGGGACCCCGAAGAGAATGACCTTCTTACCAGCGGAGAGGGTGTGAATGGAAACGCTCTGAAGCTGATCATTCTCGTCAAAGAAGGAGATAGTTCCTTCTGGTACAACATCGCCGACAGCAATAGGAGCCATGGAGGTGAGCAAAGGATTTGAACTAAAGAAACTGATGAGGAAACGACTCTGAGTGGTTAGTTGGACTTGAGGCAAAATATATTTATAGGGGTTTTGGAACAATGTAATCTTGCTTTATGGTAACAAATATAAATCATTGAGTAATTTATGTAATTAATCGTTATTGATTGCCATTGACTGATTTCAGTAGTTTATTGCTTGCCATTTGTTGACTCTAAAAATCTTGGGTGATTTCTCTAACTATTATTTAATGTCATTTCGTTGACTGTATAAACAAGGGAGTAATTATTAGCAATGGTCAAACTACGTATATATATTTTCCAAAACTACATTGTATTTCCAAAATATAATAATTTGTTTTTTTTTTATATAGAAAAAAGTGTTAAAACGTGTTTTCTGCACCAACCTGACAACCATCCGCTAAAAGTATATGAAATATATTTACTTCATGTGTGGTTTATTTTTAAAATAAAGATGATTTTGGATGTTCCCTTTAATAATAAGCAGGACATCTTAAAAAATCATTTTTGTTTTGTATTCTTTGTTTTATAACAATAGAAATCACAAAGACTTTCTAAGAACACCTTTAATGGTTAATATCTACAAATAAGTTTCTAAACTAAAAATAATAAAAAATTTCTAAACAAACAAAATTGTATAATTAAAAGTTAATGCTTTTAAGAAATCTAGACTACTTACACATGAGCATCTGTCTAATGAGTATGAGAACCATGGCTTCAAATGTGTTTGCAGATAACTTTTTAGATTTCTTTTTCCTATTTTATTTTATTTTTTATTTTTCTTAAATGTTAAAATACTGTTTAAATTTTTCCGATCGAGATGTTCTAAGACTATCTACAATGAAAGTGTTGAATAAAAAATTTAACAGTTGAATCATTATAATAAGGGTGTTGAAAAATGAAATTTAATGATGTGGATTAATTGGTGTTGAAAAAATTCAACGTGTTGGATAAAAAAGTGAAGACCACTAATAACACAAGTCATTTTTCTAAAATTTTTTGACATTCTCATATTTTTTTGTTATTTAAAACCAATAATTTTATTACAAATTAAGTAGTTTATTTTTAAATTATCTATCAATAGAGACTAAATTTTTTAAATTTGGATATTTAAAAATAATAATTAATTTATAAAATAAAGTGTTGAATTTTATTAAACAAAATATTGTAGTGTGTAAAAATTAAATATGTGTTGAATGATGAGATGAAAGAAATATAAGATGATGTATAGTGTTAAAAGATGAAGTGGAGAGTGTTGAATCTTGAAACCATTATAGGTTGTCTACGTACAAAGACTAATTCCACGAAGCTTTACAATGCTACTCAGACACATTACGGAAACTCCAACTGAAGTTTTTTTATCAGTAGGTCAAGTCGTTTTTTTTTTTGTATTCTTATTATATATTGATATTAAACATAATTAAGTATAGCAATGAAAGTTGCAAAAGTAGTTAAAATGTAAGCAAAATAAATTTTACACACAATATTAATAAATAAAACATTCTATATACATAATATATGTTCAAAATTTACTTAATGTAATATTACAGTGATGTAATTTGATTTAATGGTGTATAACTCGATATACGAACTATTGTTTTTATCTTTATTATATGTGTTTAATTTGGTTATATAGTAATTAAAGCATTTTATGATTTTATATTTTGGGTAATTTGAATAACAAAATGTTTACATAAGTTTGGGTTATATTTTAGATTAACTTCAGTTATTTGAGACAAAAAAAACATTTTGGTTAATTCAGATTAAATATAATTAAATTTTTTTAACATGTGTTATGTTGTGGACTATAATCAAAATATTTGTTAAAAAGTGTTAAAACGTGTTTTTTTGCACCAACCTAACAATCATCCGCTAAAAGTATATGAAATATATTTACTTCGTGGTTTATTTTTAAAATAAAGATGATTTTCGATGTTCCCTTTAATAATAAGCAAGCAATCTTATATCATTTTTGTTTTTGTACTTTTTCTAATAACAGTGGAGATCACAAAGATTTTCTAGATCCAAAAATTAATTTCACTAGGTTTTAGATTTAGATACGCGTAAACGATTAAATCCATTTAAAGACTAAAACTTCTTTACCACCAGGTCAAGACAACTTGTTTTTTTGTTTTTTTATTCTTATTATATGTTGATATTAAACAAATTTTTTGGTTAATTCAGATTAAATATAATTAATAATTTTTGAGAAAATATTAAAAATACCACAAGTTTAGTATCACTTTTCAAAAATACCCTCATTTCCTCAATCAAAAATATATTTACATTTAAGTTTAGGATTTAGTGATTATTGGTTAGAATTTATTATTAAGAAGGTAGATTAGGTTTATAAATATTTTATTAATATTAAAAAAAAATTAGCGTAACACAAATTTATGGTATTTATAAAAATAGTCATTTATTAATGGTAAATTTGAAAAGTGGTATAAAACTTGTGGTATAATTAAAACTTACCCTATTTTTTTTAACATTCGTTTTGTTTTGGACTATAAAACAAGTTTGATTTTTGATTTGGTACCGATTTGGTTTGAGTATTCAAAACATTTTAAACAAAGAAAAAACAGTCCAGATCTTTTATGATTTCTAATTCAGTTTTGTAAATTAGATATTTTCGGTATAATTCGTTTTTTGTTAGGATTAATTTTCCCAGTGCTATTCAAAACTTAAAAATTTTGATTTTATGCAATGCCGCAAAACTAATTAATTTTGACGCGAAAAGAAAATTATATATTTTTACAAGCACATTAAGATGTATATGAAACGTAATCATGTCAATTATATAGATTACAAATGGAACTATATGGAAAACGAGTAGTGGAAAGAGCAAAGAATCAGAATTATCTTATTCACATTTTATAGAGCTGTAAATGTGTCGGACAAAGAGAAGCGAAGCACCGAATCCAATGGTTCCAAGCATGAGGAAGAAGCCATAGGAGATGCACGCCATGTAGCCGAACAAGAATGAGACTTGCATTAACCCTGACATGTCAGTCCGCTCATAATAGTAGCAGAAGCAGAAGGCGTACATTAGCAATCCTGTAGATCCACCACACAAGAACGATCTAAAAAATGCAAATGTAACACCATATTGAAACACTAACACAAAATATCATTAAGGGTTTATGACTTATTAAGGTAGTGAAAAAATAGCAAAACGAAAACGTTAAGACGATGAAGATAATGCTATAGTATGTGTATACTCTGTGACCCCAAACACTAGCAAATACGTAGAAAAGCTCGAAGTAGATGGCAGTGAAAGGAAGTAAACTAGCCATAGCCATTTGAGGAAACGTTCTCCGATACCAAGACTGTTGTGGGATTTCCCTTGGCTGTTTTGTGGTTTGACAAGGAGCTTGAAACTCGCCATTGCTATTCTTCTTCTTCTTCTTCCCAGCAATAGTTCCTATTATAAGCAGAGGTGTTGAAACCAATGCCCATAGAAGGAAGACAACAACTATAGTTCCAAATGGCAATGCAAAAGTTGCTTGATATGTTTGTTGCAACGGTGTTAAGGAAGCAGAAAATGACCAAAAGAGGTCCAAAGAAGAGGCTTCCAGTCAACAACATATTCCTAACCTGTGATGACAAAAACATCATAAAACAAGACAAACAAGAACAATATAGCATGTTCATTAGTTACATACCCAATTAGTTCCTTGTATCTGGCAATAGAAAGAAGCTGAAGTATATCCTGCAATCCCGGAAGTGAGTGCATAGATGACAACCAGTGCAGTTAACAACGTGCCCCGGTTGTACGGATAAAACACACCAAATAAAGCAAGAATAAAGATCAAAACAGCTCTGCAAAACACATGTAGCAATGCATTGTTATTACTATAAGAAAAGAAAAGCAACTGCATTATCTACCAACCTAAATGTAGAAAGGTACATACATGGTAAATAGTTGAGTTCCAGAACCAATGGCGGCTGCTAATAACGATTTGTTATTGGGGAACCTAAACACATCTCCATGGATTAGTTTCCATCCAGTCTCTTCGTATTCATTAGAAGCCTCTTCATCGCGTGTGTACCTTTATTGAAAACAAAAGGAGTCAAAGCTAGTAGTAACATAGAGAATCCAAAGCGTTGTAATGCTCTTACTTGGCAAAGTCATTCTTCAAGACTCTAGCGAAAAACGTTACAAGCAAACCAGTCAAGAGAAGAACTATAACACACGAGTTAGTAGTGGAAAACCAATAGTTATCTAAGCTATGACGCATCGTAGGACCCATGTGTACCTATCCATCCTCTTCTCAAATGGAACTTCTGTTTCCTTCCATTCAACTGTGTACTTAAAACCCACTTCCACATCCTTGTCCTTGGTCACATCCACAAGTGAGTATGGATCTGCTCTCACACTAATTTCGATAACTCGGTCCACATTGTACAAAACTTCAAACGTTACATGATTGTAGAGATAATATCTGTACTCAGATGGGTCAGCATAGGCTTCCTTGTCAGTCTTTCCAATGAATCCGTAGATGGGCAAGTCATCAAAATACATCTGAAAGTAGTAGTTTTTGGAGATGACATCCCGAAATTTAGCTACTTCTTTTCTACTCAACTTCTTGTGGCATGCAACAACAGAGTCCTTGTTACCCAAAAACTCTAGTTTGTAAGGTGCACTGACTAACCTATCTCCATTGAGAACTTCCCCAAAACCTTCCTTCTTTTCCTTAACAGAACCTACAATAGATAAATGCCTTCACTATACAAAGTTAACCAAAACATGTCATATATAAAAAGGAACTGCACATACCAGATGAACAATACGGGTCACAAGGCACATGGACTTATCCCCGAGCCTGACTCTCTTGTCTTGGCTAGGGTAACTAAAGTTATGGCTCGTATGGCTTCTGTTGATATCTTGTGTGTTGCTTCAAAGGCCCTTCGTGAAAAATTTGCTGGCATAATCAGGTCATTTCCTCCTGCTCCTTTTCCTTGGCTACAAGTGTGTGTGTGTGTCAGTCTAACTTGTGCTTGTGCTCTTTACACAGGCAACAAGATGTTAGAGAAACAGAGATGGACAAAGTTGATATGCATCAGTCTTTCCATCCTGGTGATATTGTTATAGCTATGGTTGTATCCTTTTTCCCGCAGCTATGATTTCTCATGTTTCATTGGTTAAAGAGGAAATATATATCTTACACTATGCCATTCATTTCTCTGTTTTTACTCGCACATTCTCTATTTATATTAGTAGTTAGCATATGAAGTTGCCTTAACATGGACTCTTAAAAAAGCTGTCTTTTGGTGACTCACGGGCTTACTATCTGTCAACTGCCAAGAATGAACTTGGTGTGGTCTCAGCTGAGAGTGCTGCAGGTTAAACTATATAACTGATCTGTCACATTTTCTTTGTCTTTAGTAGTATCCATCAAAGTGTAAAGACATAGTTGTTATGGAAATAGAATATGTTAAGATGTAGCTTATACTTCTTTTGATAGTCATATGATATACTGTTTGAGTAATGAAAAGTGTGGTGATTGTGCAGGTGAAGCAATGGTTCCGATTAGTTGGACAGAGATGCAATGTCCTCTGTCTGGCCAAACCGAGCAGAGGAAAGTTGCCAAGGTGAGCTCAATTGAATGACAAGACAGATAATCTGGCTTCTACCGTAGATTGATGTGTGAGTCTCTACAACAAGAAAAGACATGTTTGATTATTACAGTTTTGAGCTCTTTTCTTTTACATGCTTTGACTTATGACTTATGTTGTTTAGTTATTTGTCAAGTGAAGAGAAAAGTTTAAAGAGCAACTTGCCCTTGTTCCTGAACTCAAAAGACATTTTTAATGAAAGGATTAAAGAGAATGAATTTGAAGGTGAGCCCTTTTGTTTCTTTTGATAATGGTGACGAAGATTGGCTTTGTTAGCACCATTTAACTTGTTTGGATGCTTCTAAGCTTGAATATTTATCTCTGTACTATTGTTTTTGCACAGATATTGGAACAAAGTATATAATACCAACTATTTACACTTGCAACAATCAAAATTTTAAACAAAGTATATAATAGCCATAATAAGTTTCAGGAAAATATGAAGGTAGAACAAAAACTGTTGAGCATACATCAATCCGCTCGAATACAAAACAAAATTTTGACAAAACTAAAGAGCAAGCAAGAGAAAACAGTTCCCTGATCAAAAACCCAATCCTTGAGTGTCTGGTAAAAGGAAAATTACTCATCCATGTCTTCTTCATTATCGTCTTCCTCTTCTTCACTAAGCTCAAGCTCAGCAAGCAACTCTTCAATCGGCACAGTCGGTGCACCTTCTCCATCCGTCATTGAAGCAGTCTCAGACTCTTGATAATCCTTATTCTTGTACAATGATATGTTAAACCTCAGCTCAGGATTCTCTTCAAGATCCCTCAAAAACTCTTCATATTCATTCTCCATCTTCTCTGGATCAACTCTGCCTCCTCTTGATTCATCCATTTCCATTGGAAGCTTCTTAGTCGTAAACGCACGTGGTTTCCCCTTCTTCCTCTCTCTCTGCTCGTCATAGCATTTCTTGATAAGAATCGCTTCAGGAAGCCCATTCTTCACCCTCAAACGATACTTCTCCATTTCATCATCATTCACATTTGCACCATAGATATCATAACCTAAAGCTTGATCTCCTGGTTTCAGGATATGTCCTAAATGAGTTTGGACAGTAAACAACTGCCCAATGTCTGACTCACGTGCAATATCGACATAAGACAGAGCATACTTTTGACCGCCAACAGTAGCTTCACCAACAGGTGCTTGCACGTCAAACACTAAGTACTTCACAAGCTGCCTGCTGGTTAGCGCAGATCGAAACCCGGATCTCCAGTACTGTCTGGCGTCCAAGTAGGCACACCTCAGGGTTCTAGGATCAAGCAGAGTGATGTTGTCTGAAACTTTCGTGCACACCACAAGCGGACCAAGGTTTCCTAACCCGCTAGCAACTTTTGAAGGTAAGCAGATAAGATCCTCACGACAGACAGGACAGATCTTAACAGAGTAAGTGTACTTGTAGTTGTACAAACTGCTCTTGACATCATGAGACACTAACTGCTGGTCCTGACGATACTCAATGGGAACAACTTTCCTCAAAAACTCCACAAAGCTATTAGCATGACTCTTATTCCCAAAGAAGAAATCAATCCCCTGATCAACCTGCTGGATCCTGATAGCTCGTGAAGCAGCATCGTGCCTAAGAATCAACTGCTCAAGATAAAAGAAAGTCCTCCTGTGAGAAACATGCTGCCTAAGCTGAACCGAAGCAACCCACTGATCAGGGTTAGCCTGAAACCTCGAGCAAGACTCACATAGATTGTCTCTAACGGTATACTCAACGGGATAAGACTGCTCAAGAACAGCACCGTTGAGAACCTCGGCTTGAACAGTGATCTTGACTTTGATCCTCTTGGAATGAGGCTCAGTCCAGACGAACTCAGCGTTCTTGAGCTTGACTTTGTTGAGATTCTTGAGCCTCTTGATGCAGAAAGTGAGAAGCTCTTTGGATTCCCATTGGGCTTTGATCCAAGTCTTGGGTGGCTGCAAGTAGCAACCGCACTCAGGGCAGTAGAAGATTTGGATACTCTTCTGTAAGCCTTCGGTGATGTCAACTTCGGAACGGAGACAGTTTACGCACATGTTGGCTGCGTTTGGGGGCATAGGGACACCACACTTGCAACACAGAACGCTTCCGATGGTTTGCTGAACCTTGAACATCCCTGAATCTTGATCCATTACCGACATCTCTGTAATAAACATCAAGAACAGAAATCAAACAACAGAGACAAAGAAACCATTGAACATATAACATCAGTGGATTACGACTAGTAGCAATTAAATCCGGATGAATCTAGGTTAACGATGGAAAGAGCACATGAAGGAAGTCTGGTACGACGACAAGGAAATGCGAAGGAGGATAAAAATCTATGGAAGCTTTGATTACCTGAGAGCTTGTTGGAGAGAGAGAAGGCGGCGCGATGCAGGAGGAGGAAGAAAAATGCAGAACAAAGAGGTGAATGCTTTTTATTGCGCTGGTGAAAGGCGTTTTTTAGGGTTGGGGGTAAAAAAGAAGATGATGTGTTGCTGCGTATACACACGGATTTTTATTTAAAATAAAAATAGAAATGGGCATGGATTAAAATGTACTCAGATTAAAATAATTGTCATTTTAATATTTTTTTCTTATTACATAAAAAATATAACTTTAGATTTTCATAACTTACTTTCAATTAAAATTAGTTTCTACTTATAAATAATTTTATTTATCTCAAATACTATTGATCAAATAGATATAATTAAAGGGTAATTCTCTCAAATAGTCATTTTAAAAATTTTATCACTAAAATAGTCTTCAAAAGAGAAAATGACCAAACTAACCTTTTTATTTTGAAAATTTTAATGTTTATTTTTTATTTTTCAAAATTTGAAATCCCACCTACCTCCAGACGCTCACCCTTTAACTCTAGATACTAAATTTAGATTAGTTAACTCTAATGGTAAAAGTATTTATTAACCTCCTTAATGAAACATTTTGGTCATTTTATTCTTTATATGCTATTTTGTGAAAATAAACTAAAAAAGTTATCCTAAAATAATTTTCTATAATTAATAATAATTTAAATATATTTTAATTATTTTTTTAATTTATGTAAAAGTGGAAGAAGACGAAAGACTAGTAGTCATTGGTACTAGTTACTTTAGGTACATTTTTGAATTATCTAATCCAGAAGATATAGAAAATGCGCTATTTGAGGTATCAACAACAATTATTGAGTCAATTAGTAAGAATCTTACGGCCCCACTCACCGAATGGAAGGTGAAACTAGCACTCTTCGCTATGCATTTAGAAAAGACTTCGGGACCAGATGGGATGATTGCTTTTTTTTATCAGAAGTTTTAGGATATTGTGAAAGAAGATTTAACTCATATGGTTAATCAAATCCTTTTCGAGGGAACAATGGCGAATGGACTAAATGACACTAATATCTACCTAATCCCGAAGATAACCATGCCGACAGAAATGTCTCAGTTCCGCCTCATTAGCTTGTGCAATATGAGTTAAAAGATAATTTCTAAGGTCTTATACGAGAGATTGAAAAAAGTTCTACCAGACAGAATATCAGAGACCCAGTCAGTCTTTGTTGCGGGAAAATAGATCTCGGATAACATCATGGTTGCCCGAGAAATGTTTCATGCACCGCGAACAAGAGGAAATGAACGAAATAAAAAGATGGCCATTAAGACAAATATGATTAAAACGTATGATAGGATAGAGTGATCGTTCATTGAAGCAGTTATACGGAAAATTGGATTTTCGGAAACCTGTATTACATGGATAATGTGTTGTATATCTTTGGTTAAGTACAAATGCTTATGAATGACCAACCAAGGAGAAATGTTAGTCATGGAAGAGGTCTACGTCAAGGAGATCATCTGTCTTCTTTCATTTTTATTTTATGCACGGAAGCGCTTGTTAGTCTTATTAATCATGCAGAGAATCAAGGAAAGATAACGGGGATGCGCATTACACGCTCGTGTCCCTCGATATTCTACCTTCTCTTTGTTGATGATAGCATTTTCTTCTGTAAGGCGGAGCTCCGTGAATGTGAAGAAGTAATAACAGTAGTCAGGATATATAGACAAATTCAGGACAATATATAAACTTTGAGAAATCCTCTTTACTCTTTGGTGAGAGGATTGGCGCAAATGTTAGACAACGAATTAAAGATACACTTGAAATCCAGAATAAGAGATGAATATGGACATATCTAGGAATTTCATAAGATATTAGTGGCTTGAAATGTAAGCTCTTCGCTTTTCTCAAAGACAAATTAATGCATAGAGTGAATGGATGGAAGGAAAGATGGCTATCTAAAAGAGGGAAGGAAGTTTTAATTAAATATATATTACTAGCTCTTCTTACATATGTTATGTCTAGCTTCTTGCTCACGCTGGAGATATGTGAAAACCTTGCAAGTGCCATTACACAATTCTGGTGTACCTCAAATCCACCAAAGAGAGTAATTCGCTGGGATAAATGGGAAAAGATTTATCTTCTGAGGGAAGAGGGCATGACTGGCTTCCATATGATCCATAAGTTTAACCTGACTTTACTAGAAAAACAACTTTGACGAATAGTTCAGTTCCCTGATTCTCTAGTGGTTCGAGATCTGAGGGGTAAATACTACATAATGAATTCTCTTTTACTGATAATCTCTGTAAACAGCCCATTTTATGTATGGACAAGTATTTCAGCGGCGCGAAAGTTATTATTATTGGAATCAAACATAAAATACATTCTAGATATAAGATCAAAGTGTGGAAAGATCCCTGGATTCCTACAACACCAGCCAGGTCAACTCGTCTTTTAACCCCAGTTGTACACGCGAACATGAGAGTAATTAATAATGTTTTGACCAGGAATTAAAGAAATGGGATGCTTTGACTACTGGAAAATTACGTTGATTCTGCTGATATACTTTTCATTAGAAGTTTGATCATAAGTTCAACTTATCACCAAAATATATTTTGTTGAAACTACATTAAAAATGATCAGTGCACGGTTAAATCTAAACTTTATTAGAAATTATTTTTATTTTTGATATTTTTAATTAATAGAATTACTCTTTTATTTTATTTTTAAATTGAAAAAAAATTGTTAAATCATTTAAAATTTTTGAAAAACTATTTTATCCAAAATTATACGTTAGAAATTCGTCGAAAAAATTCAGACCAATTTCCAACGAATAATTTCTGATGACAAATGGTTGTTAGAAATCCTTCAGAACTTTTTTCTAACAAAAATCGTTAGGAATTTGTTTCTTGTAGTGTAAACCATGGATCGAGAATCTTGAGGCCAAGTTTAGTAAGTTAATCTCAGTTGGCAAACTTTACCTTTCACTTTCAACGTTCCTGGCTCCTATAATTCAATAGTTGAACTCCAAGTTTGTAGAAATCTATGAGGGCATCATCGCCATCATTTCTAATATACTGAACAGACCTAAACCTGGCCTTGAGAACCAGACTTCTTTTTGCTAGAAATAGTGCAGAAAACCATTTCTCTCGCTCTCCCCTTTTTAATGGAAGATATATGTGAACAACATCATGTTCTGTTATTGACAATCTATACCAGCGTTCTGGACCTATAAAAGTACCTAAGAATAGCCATATTAGTACAAAATTTATTAAAGCACTTTTCTACTTTCACGC
>MU107767.1:27066-38280 GCA_012274485.2 Sinapis alba | reverse complement strand
TTCTTACATATTGATTCATCCTGGTTTGATTAAAAGCTTAAAGAACTTGCCATATATGCAAACTGGCTAAACATAGATATCCTGATTAGAAAGTGGAATTACTTCTTCAACATCACTCCAATGATATTTATTCAAATTCATGGAGACTCTACACTGATTAATGGTTTCAAATCAAGATTCTTACATTTTGTTTCATCCTGGTTTAGTAAGAATCATGAAGAACTTGTCATATGTCCAAACAGGCTAAACAGGGATATCGCGATTAGAAAGTGGAATAACTTCTTCAACATAACTCCTATGATATTTATTCAACTTCATGGACACTCTCGACTGATTAATGGTTCCAAATCAAGCTATCTACATATTGATACATCCTGGTTTGATTAGAAACTTGAAGAACTTCCATATGTCCAAATTGGCTAAACACGGATATCCTGATTAGAAAGTGGAATAACTTCTCCAACATAACTCCTATGATATTTATTCAAATTCATGGACACTATAAACTGATTAATGGTTCCAAATAAAGATTCTTACATATTGATTCATCCTTGTTTGATTAAAAGCTTGAAGAACTTGCCATATGTGCAAACTGGTTAAACATGGATATCCTGATTAGAAAGTGGAATAACTTCTTCAACATAACTCCAATTATATTTATTCAAATTCATGGAGACTCTCCACTGATTAATGGTTACAAATCAAGCTTCTTCTATTTTGTTTCATCCTGGTTTGATTAGAATCTTCAAGAACTTCTCATATGTCCAAACTGGCTAAATCTGGATATCCTGATTAGAAAGTGGAATAACTTCTTCAACATAACTCCTATGATATTTATTCAACTTTATTCAGGCTCTCCACTAATTAATTGTTCCAAATCAAGCTTCTTACATTTTTGTTCAGCCTGGTTTGATTACAATCTTGAAGAATTTGCCACATGTCCAAAATCGCTAAAAATGGATATCCTTATTAGAAAGTGGAATAACTTCTTCAACAGAACTCCTATGATATTTATCCAGCTTCATGGACACTCTACACTGATTAATGGTTACAAATCAAGATTCTTACGTATTGATTCATCCTGGTTTGATTAAAAGCTTAAAGAACTTGCCATATATGCAAACTGGCTAAACATAGATATCCTGATTAGAAAATGGAATAACTTCTTCAACATAAGTCCAATGATATTTATTCAAATTCATGGAGACTCTACACTGACTAATGGTTTCAAATCAAGCTTCTTGTATTTTGGTTCATCCTGGTTTGATTAGAATCTTGAAGAACTTGCCATATGTTTAAACTGGCTAAATTTGGATATCCTGATTAGAAAGTGGAATAACTTCTTCAACATAACTCCTATGATATTTATTCAACTTCATGCAGACTCTCCACTAAATAATTGTTCCAAATCAAGCTTCTTACATTTTGGTTCATCCTGGTTTGATTAGAATCTTGAAGAACTTACCATATGTCCAAACAGGCTAAACATGGATATCCTTCTTAGAAAGTGGAATAACTTCTTCAACATAAATCCTATGATATTTATTCAGCTTCATAGACACTTTACACTGATTAATGACTCCAAATAAAGATTCTTACATATTGATTCATCCTGGTTTGATTAAAAGCTTGAAGAACTTGCCATATGTGCAAACTGGCTAAACATGGATATCCTGATTAGAAAGTGGAATAACTTCTTCAACAAAACTCCTATGATATTTATTCAAATTCATGGACACTATAAACTGATTATTGGATACAAATCAAGATTCTTACATATTGATTCATCCTGGTTTGATTAAAAGCTTAAAGAACTTGCCATATATGCAAACTGGCTAAACATAGATATCCTGATTAGAACGTGAAATTACTTCTTCAACATCACTCCAATGATATTTATTCAAATTCATGGAGACTCTACACTGATTAATGGTTTCAAATCAAGATTCCTACATTTTTTTTCATCCTGGTTTAGTAAGAATCATGAAGAACTTGTCATATGTCCAAACAGGCTAAACATGGATATCGTGATTAGAAAGTGGAATAACTTCTTCAACATAACTCCTATGATATTTATTCAACTTCATGGACACTCTCGACTGATTAATGGTTCCAAATCAAGCTATCTACATATTGATACATCCTGGTTTGATTAGAAGCTTGAAGAACTTCCATATGTCCAAATTGGCTAAACATGGATATCCTGATTAGAAAGTGGAATAACTTCTTCAACATAACTCCTATGATATTTATTCAAATTCATGGACACTATAAACTGATTAATGGTTCGAAATAAAGATTCTTACATATTGATTTATCCTGGTTTGAATAAAAACTTGAAGAACTTGCCATATGTTCAAACTGGCTAAACATGGATATCCTGATTAGAAAGTGGAATAACTTCTTCAACATAACTCCAATGATATTTATTCAAATTCATGGAGACTCTCCACTGATTAATGGTTTAAAATCAAGCTTCGTACATTTTGGTTCATCCTGGTTTGATTAGAATCTTGAAGAACTTGCTATATGTCCAAACTAGGTAAACATGGATATCATGATTAGAAAGTGGCATAACTTCTTCAACATAACTCCTATGATATTAATTCAACTTCATGGACACTCTACACTGATTAATGTTTACAAATCAAGATTCTTACTTATTGATTCATCCTGGTTTGATGAAAAGATTGAAAAACTTGCCATATGTGCAAACTGGTTAAACATGGATATCCTTATTAGAAAGTGGAATAACTTCTTCAACATAACTCCAATGATATTTATTCAAATTCATGGAGACTCTCCACTGATTAATGGTTGCAAATCAAGCTTCTTGTATTTTAGTTCATCCTGGTTTGATTAGAATCTTCAAGAACTTGTCATATGTCCAAACTGGCTAAATCTGGATATCCTGATTAGAAAGTGGAATAACTTCTTCAACATAACTCCCATGATATTTATTCAATTTTATGCAGAATCTCCAGTAATTAATTGTTCAAAATCAAGGTTCTTACATTTTTGTTCATCATGGTTTGATTAGAATCTTGAACAACTTGACATATGTCCAAATGGCTAAACATGGATATCCTTATTAGAAAGTGGAATAACTTCTTCAACATAACTCCTATGATATTTACCCAGATTCATGGACATTCTACACTGATTAATGGTTACAAATCAAGATTCTTACGTATTGATTCATCCTGGTTTGATTAAAAGCTTAAAGAACTTGCCATATATGCAAACTGGCTAAACATAGATATCCTGATTAGAAAATGAAATAACTTCTTCAACATAACTCCAATGATATTTATTCAAATTCATGGAGACTCTACACTGACTAATGGTTTCAAATTAAGCTTCTTGTATTTTGGTTCATCCTGGTTTGATTAGAATCTTGAAGAACTTGCCATATGTATAAACTGGCTAAATTTGGATATCCTGATTAGAAAGTGGAATAACTTCTTCAACATAACTCCTATGATATTTATTCAACTTCATGCAGACTCTCCACTAATTAATTGTTCCAAATCAAGCTTCTTACATTTTGGTTCATCCTGGCTTGATTAGAATCTTGAAGAAATTACCATATGTCCAAACAGGCTAAACATGGATATCCTTATTAGAAAATGGAATAACTTCTTCAACATAACTCCTATGATATTTATTCAGCTTCATAGACACTGATTAATGACTCCAAATAAAGATTCTTACATATTGATTCATCCTGGTTTGATTAAAAGCTTGAAGAACTTGCCATATGTGCAAACTGGCTAAACATGGATATCCTGATTAGAAAGTGGAATAACTTCTTCAACATAACTCCTATGATATTTATCCAGCTTCATACAAACTCTCCACTAATTAATGGTTCCAAATCAAGCTTCTTACATTTTTGTTCATCCTGGTTTGATTAGAATCTTGAAGAACTTGTCATATGTCCAATTGGCTAAACATGGATATCCTGATTAGAAAGTGGAATAACTTCTTCAACAAAACTCCTATGATATTTATTCAAATTCATGGACACTATAAATTGATTAATGGTTACAAATCAAGATTCTTACATATTGATTCATCCTGGTTTGATTAAAAGCTTAAAGAACTTGCCATATATGCAAACTGGCTAAACATAGATATCTTGATTAGAAAGTGGAATTACTTCTTCAACATCACTCCAATGATATTTCTTCAAATTCATGGAGACTCTACACTGATTAATGGTTTCAAATCAAGATTCTTACATTTTGTTTCATCCTGGTTTAGTTAGAATCTTGAAGAACTTGTCATATGTCCAAATTGGCTAAACATGGATATCCTGATTAGAAAGTGGAATAACTTCTTGAACATTACCCCTATGATATTTATTCAATTTCATAGACATTATACACTGATTAATGGTTACAATTTAAGATTCTTACATCTTGATACATCCTGGTTTGATTAGAAGCTCGAAGAACTTGTCATATGTCCAAACAGGCTAAACAGGGATATCATGATTAGAAAGTGGAATAACTTCTTCAACATAACTCCTATGATATTTATTCAACTTCATGGACACCCTCCGCTGATTAATGGTTCCAAATCAAGCTATCTACATATTGATACATCCTGGTTTGATTAGAAGCTTGAAGAACTTCCATATGTCCAAATTGGCTAAACATGAATATCCTGATTAGAAAGTGGAATAACTTCTTCAACATAACTCCTATGATATTTATTCAAATTCATGGACACTATAAACTGAATAATGGTTCCAAATAAAGATTCTTACATATTGATTTATCCTGGTTTGAATAAAAACTTGAAGAACTTGCCATATGTTCAAACTTGCTAAACATGGATATCCTGATTAGAAAGTGGAATAACTTCTTCAACATAACTCCAATGATATTTATTCAAATTCATGGAGACTCTCCACTGATTAATGGTTTCAAATCAAGCTTCTTACATTTTGGTTCATTCTGGTTTGATTAGAATCTTGAAGAACTTGCTATATGTCCAAACTAGCTAAACTTGGATATCATGATTAGAAAGTGGCATAACTTCTTCAACATAACTCCTATGATATTAATTCAACTTTATGCAGAATCTCCAGTAATTAATTGTTCAAAATCAAGGTTCTTACATTTTTGTTCATCATGGTTTGATTAGAATCTTGAAGAACTTGCCATATATGCAAACTGGTTAAACATGGATATCCTTATTAGAAAGTTGAATAATTTCTTCAACATAACTCCAATGATATTTATTCAAATTCATGGAGACTCTCCACTGATTAATGGTTGCAAATCAAGCTTCTTTTATTTTAGTTCATCCTGGTTTGATTAGAATCTTCAAGAACTTTTCATATGTCCAAACTGGCTAAATCTGGATATCCTGATTAGAAAGTGGAATAACGTCTTCAACATAACTTCTATGATATCTATTCAACTTTATGCAGAATCTCCACTAATTAATTTTTCAAAATCAAGCTTCTTACATTTTTGTTCATCATGGTTTGATTAGAATCTTGAAGAACTTGCCATATGTCCAAATGGCTAAACATGGATATCCTTATTAGAAAGTGGAATAACTTCTTCAACATAACTCATATGATATTTATTCAGCTTCATAGACACTTTACACTGATTAATGACTCCAAATAAAGATTCTTACATATTGATTCATCCTGGTTTGATTAAAAGCTTGAAGAACTTGCCATATGTGCAAACTGGCTAAACATGGATATCCTGATTAGAAAGTGGAATTACTTCTTCAACATAACTCCAATGATATTTATTCAAATTCATGGAGACTCTCCGCTGATTAATGGCTTCAAATCAAGCTTCTTGTATTTTGGTTCATCCTGGTTTGATTAGAATCTTGAAGAACTTGTCATATGTCCAACTGGCTAAACATGGATATCCTCATTAGAAAGTGGAATAACTTCTTCAACATAACTTATATGATATTTATCCAGCTTCATGGACACTCTAAACTAATTAATGGTTACAAATCAAGATTCTTACATATTGATTCATCCTGGTTTGATTAAAAGCTTAAAGAACTTGCCATATATGCAAACTGGCTAAACATAGATATCCTATTTAGAAAGTGGGATAACTTCTTCAACATAACTCTAATGATATTTATTCAAATTCATGGGGACTCTCCACTGATTAATGGTTGCAAATCAAGCTTCTTTTATTTTAGTTCATCCTGGTTTGATTAGAATCTTCAAGAACTTTTCATATGTCCAAACTGGCTAAATCTGGATATCCTGATTAGAAAGTGGAATAACGTCTTCAACATAACTTCTATGATATGTATTCAACTTTATGCAGAATCTCCACTAATTAATTGTTCCAAATCAAGCTTCTTACATTTTGGTTCATCCTGGTTTGATTAGAATCTTGAAGAACTTGCTATATGTCCAAACATGCTAAACATGGATATCCTTCTTAGAAAGTGGCATAACTTCTTCAACATAACTCCTATGATATTAATTCAACTTCATGGACACTCTCCACTGATTAATGGTTCCAAATCAAGCTATCTACATATTGATACATTCTGGTTTGATTAGAAGCGTGAAAAACTTGCATATGTCCAAACATGCTAAACATGGATATCATGATTGGAAAGTGGAATTACTTCTTCGTCATAACTCCTATGATATTTATTCAACTTCATGGACACTCTCCAATGATAAATGGTTCCAAATAAATCTTTTTACATTTTGGTTCATCCTGGTTTGATTAGAATTTTGAAGAACTTGTCATATTTCCAAACAGGCTAAACATAGATATCGTGATTAGAAAGTGGAATAACTTCTTCAAAATAACTCATATGATATTTATTAAACTTCATGGACACTCTCCACTGATTAATGGTTCCAATTCAAGCTATCTACATATTGATACATCCTGGTTTGATTAGAAGCTTGAAGAACTTCCATATGTCCAAATTGGCTAAACATGGATATCCTGATTAGAAAGTGGAATAACTTCTTCAACATAACTCCTATGATATTTATTCAAATTCATGGACACTATAAACTGATTAATGGTTCCAAATAAAGATTCTTACATATTGATTTATCCTGGTTTGAATAAAAACTTGAAGAACTTGCCATATGTTCAAACTGGCTAAATATGGATATCCTGATTAGAAAGTGGAATAACTTCTTCAACATAACTCCAATGATATTTATTCAAATTCATGGAGACTCTCCACTGATTAATGGTTTCAAATCAAGCTTCGTACATTTTGGTTCATCCTGGTTTGATTAGAATCTTGAAGAACTTGCTATATGTCCAAACTAGCTAAACATGGATATCATGATTAGAAAGTGGCATAACTTCTTCAACATAACTCCTATGATATTAATTCAACTTCATGGACACTCTACACTGATTAATGTTTACAAATCAAGATTCTTACATATTGAATCATCCTGGTTTGATTAAAAGATTGAAAAACTTGCCATATGTGCAAACTGGTTAAACATGGATATCCTTATTAGAAAGTGGAATAACTTCTTCAACATAACTCCAATGATATTTATTCAAATTAATGTAGAATCTCCACTGATTAATGGTTGCAAATCAAGCTTCTTGTATTTTGGTTCATCCTGGGTTGATTAGAATCTTCAAGAACTTGTCATATGTCCAAACTGGCTAAATCTCGATATCCTGATTAGAAAGTGGAATAACTTCTTCAACATAACTCCTATGGTATTTATCCAGCTTTTTGGACACTCTACACTGATTAATGGTTACAAATCAAGATTCTTACATATTGATTAATCCTGGTTTGATTAAAAGCTTGAAGAACTTGCCATATGTGCAAACTGGTTAAACATGGATATCCTGATTAGAAAGTGGAATAACTTCTTCAACATAACTCCAATTATATTTATTCAAATTCATGGAGACTCTCCACTGATTAATGGTTACAAATCAAGCTTCTTCTATTTTTGTTCATCCTGGTTTGATTAGAATCTTCAAGAACTTGTCATATGTCCAAACTGGCTAAATCTGGATATCCTGATTAGAAAGTGGAATAACTTCTTCAACATAACTCCTATGATATTTATTCAACTTTATTCAAACTCTCCACTAATTAATTGTTCCAAATCAAGCTTCTTACATTTTTGTTCATCCTGGTTTGATTAGAATCTTGAAGAATTTGCCACATGTCCAAAATTGCTAAAAATGGATATCCTTATTAGAAAGTGGAATAACTTCTTCAACATAACTCCTATGATATTTATCCAGCTTCATGGACACTCTACACTGATTAATGGTTACAAATCAAGAGTCTTACGTATTGATTCATCCTGGTTTGATTAAAAGCTTAAAGAACTTGCCATATATGCAAACTGGCTAAACATAGATATCATGATTAGAAAATGGAATAACTTCTTCAACATAACTCCAATGATATTTATTCAAATTCATGGAGACTCTACACTGACTAATGGTTTCAAATCAAGCTTCTTGTATTTTGGTTCATCCTGGTTTGATGAGAATCTTGAAGAACTTGCCATATGTTTAAATTGGCTAAATTTGGATATCCTGATTAGAAAGTGGAATAACTTCTTCAACATAACTCCTATGATATTTATTCAACTTCATGCAGACTCTCCACTAATTAATTGTTCCAAATCAAGCTTCTTACATTTTGGTTCATCCTGGTTTGATTAGAATCTTGAAGAACTTACCATATGTCCAAACATGCTAAACATGGATATCCTTCTTAGAAAGTGGAATAACTTCTTCAACATAACTCCTATGATATTTATTCAGCTTCATAGACACTTTACACTGATTAATGACTCCAAATAAAGATTCTTACATATTGATTCATCCTGGTTTGATTAAAAGCTTGAAGAACTTGCTATATGTGCAAACTGGCTAAACATGGATATCCTGATTAGAAAGTGGAATAACTTCTTCAACAAAACTCCTATGATATTTATTCAAATTCATGGACACTATAAACTGATTAATGGATACAAATCAAGATTCTTACATATTGATTCATCCTGGTTTGATTAAAAGCTTAAAGAACTTGCCATATATGCAAACTGGCTAAACATAGATATCATGATTAGAAAGTGGAATTACTTCTTCAACATCACTCCAATGATATTTATTCAAATTCATGGAGACTCTACACTGATTAATGGTTTCAAATCAAGATTCTTACATTTTGTTTCATCCTGGTTTAGTAAGAATCATGAAGAACTTGTCATATGTCCAAACAGGCTAAACAGGGATACCGTGATTAGAAAGTGGAATAACTTCTTCAACATAACTCCTATGATATTTATTCAACTTCATGGACACTCTCGACTGATTAATGGTTCCAAATCAAGCTATCTACATATTGATACATCCTGAATTGATTAGAAGCTTGAAGAACTTCCATATGTCCAAATTGGCTAAACATGGATATCCTGATTAGAAAGTGGAATAACTTCTCCAACATAACTCCTATGATATTTATTCAAATTCATGGACACTATAAACTGATTAATGGTTCCAAATAAAGATTCTTACATATTGATTCATCCTGGTTTGATTAAAAGCTTGAAGAACTTGCCATATGTGCAAACTGGTTAAACATGGATATCCTGATTAGAAAGTGGAATAACTTCTTCAACATAACTCCAATTATATTTATTCAAATTCATGGAGACTCTCCACTGATTAATGGTTGCAAATCAAGCTTCTTCTATTTTGGTTCATCCTGGTTTGATTAGAATCTTCAAGAACTTCTCATATGTCCAAACTGGCTAAATCTGAATATCCTAATTAGAAAGTGGAATAACTTCTTCAACATAACTCCTATGATATTTATTCAACTTTATTCAGACTCTCCACTAATTAATTGTTCCAAATCAAGCTTCTTACATTTTTGTTCATCCTGGTTTGATTACAATCTTGAAGAATTTGCCACATGTCCAAAATCGCTAAAAATGGATATCCTTATTAGAAAGTGGAATAACTTCTTCAACATAACTCCTATGATATCTATCCAGCTTCATGGACATTCTACACTGATTAATGGTTACAAATCAAGATTCTTACGTATTGATTCATCCTGGTTTAACTAAAAGCGTAAAGAACTTGCCATATATGCAAACTGGCTAAACATAGATATCCTGATTAGAAAATGGAATAACTTGTTCAACATAAGTCCAATGATATTTATTAAAATTCATGGAGACTCTACACTGACTAATGGTTTCAAATCAAGCTTCTTGTATTTTGGTTCATCCTGGTTTGATTAGAATCTTGAAGAACTTGCCATATGTTTAAACTGGCTAAATTTGGATATCCTGATTAGAAAGTGGAATAACTTCTTCAACATAACTCCTATCATATTTATTCAACTTCATGCAGACTCTCCACTAAATAATTGTTCCAAATCAAGCTTCTTACATTTTGGTTCATCCTGGTTTGATTAGAATCTTGAAGAACTTACCATATGTCCAAACAGGCTAAACATGGATATCCTTCTTAGAAAGTGGAATAACTTCTTCAACATAACTCCTATGATATTTTTTCAGCTTCATAGACACTTTACACTGATTAATGACTCCAAATAAAGATTCTTACATATTGATTCTGTAACGCCCCGACCGCCCACAGCTAATGGGCCACCCACGCCCGCTCTCTCGGCCCGTGGGCCCATCCCGTTCCAACGGTCGGTCCGTTAATTTTCTAAGGCCCGAAATCATTGTTTACTGACCCTGCAATCATCACATGACCTTTCCCCGTGCTTTGGTCTCACTCACACGGTATCGCGAATCACTTCCTGATAGGTCACCCATCCTTAGACTACTCCAGCTCAAGCACGCTTAACTCTGGAGTTCTAAACTGATGTGCTCCCGAAAAGGTAAGTGCACTTTGATGACATAGGTAGCCAAATCAATTCTCTTAAGCCTTTCCATATATCACAACTCGGGATGTTACAAGTATGGAAAGCCCTTAGTCCTTCCAGGCAGTACGGATTGTTGATCTTATCAGCCTATCAGTACGTATGAGTCATTTTTCATGTACTGAGGGGACCAGTCCGGACAGTCCATGGTCCGTTGAGTTAAATCCTTCAATTCTGTACAGATAAGGGTGATCATATCAGCTTATCAGTAGGTATCGATCAATTTTTCATGGCCTGATGGACCAGTCAAGACATTCCTTGGTCCTTCCAGGCACAACGGAT
>MU107767.1:13458-26228 GCA_012274485.2 Sinapis alba | reverse complement strand
CCCCGTGCTTTGGTCTCACTCACACGGTATCGCGAATCACTTCCTGATAGGTCACCCATCCTTAGACTACTCCAGCTCAAGCACGCTTAACTCTGGAGTTCTAAACTGATGTGCTCCCGAAAAGGTAAGTGCACTTTGATGACATAGGTAGCCAAATCAATTCTCTTAAGCCTTTCCATATATCACAACTCGGGATGTTACAGATTCATCCTGGTTTGATTAGAAGCTTCAAGAACTTGTCATATGTCTAAACAGGCTAAACATGGATATCCTGATTAGAAAGTTGAATAACTTTTTGAACATAACTCCTTTGGGATTGATTCAACTTCATGGATACTCTCCACTGAATAATGGTTCCAAATCAAGCTTCTTACATAGTTATTCATCCTGGTTTGTTTAGAAGCATGAAGAACTTGCCATATGTCCAAACAGGCAAAACATGGATATCATGATTAGAAAGTAGAATAACTTCTTCAACATAACTCCTATGAGATTTATTCAACTTCATGAAATAATCTCCACTTAATAATGGTTCCAAATCAAGCTTTTTACATAGTGATTCATCCTGGTTTGATTAGAAGCTTGAAGAACTTGACATATGTCCAAACATGCTAAACATGGATATCCTGATTAGAAAGTGGAATAACTTTTTAAACATAACTCCTTTGGGATTTATTCAACTTCATGGATACTCTCCACTGAATAATGGTTCCAAATCAAGCTTCTTAGATAGTGACTCATCGTGGTTTATTAAGAGCTTGAAGAACTTGCCATATGTCCAAACATGCTAAACATGGATATCCTGATTAGAAAGTGGAATAACTTCTTAAACATAACTCCTTTGGGATTTATTCAACTTCATGGATACTCTCCACTAAACAATGGTTCCAAATCAAGCTTTATACATAGTGATTCATCCTGGTTTGATTAGAAGCTTGAAGAACTTGCCATATGTCCAAAAAAGCTAAATATGGATATCCTGATTATAAAGTGGAATAACTTCTAAAACGTAACTCCTTTGGCATTTATTCAACTTCATGGAGACTCTCCACTGAATAATGGTTCCAAATCAAGCTTCTTACATAGTGATTCATCCTGGTTTCATTAGAAGCTTGAAGAACTTGCCAAATGTCCAAACAAGCTAAACATGGATATCCTTATTAGTAAGTGGAATAACTTCTTCAACATAACTCCTTTGGGATTGATTCAACTTCATGGATACTCTCCACTGAATAATGGTTCCAAATCAAGCTTCTTACATAGTGATTACTCCTGGTTTGATTAGAAGCTTTAAGAACATGCCATATGTCCAAACAGGCTAAACATGGATATCCTGATTAGAAAGTGGAATAACTTCTTAAACATAACTCCTTTGGGATTTATTCAACTTCATGGATCCTCTCCACTAAATAATGATTCCAAATCAAGCTTCTTGCATAGTGATTCATCTTGGTTTGATTAGAAGCTTCAAGAACTTGTCATATGTCCAAACATGCTAAACATGGATATCCTGATTAGAAAATTGAATAACTTCTTAAACATAACTCATTTGGGATTGATTCAACTTCATGGATACTCTCCACTGAATAATGGTTCCAAATCAAGCTTCTTACATAGTGATTCATCCTGGTTTGTTTAGAAGCATGAAGAACTTGTCATATGTCCAAACAGGCTAAACATGGACATCCTGATTAGAAAGTGGAATAACTTCTTCAACATAACTCCTATGGGATTTATTCAACTCCATGAAAGAATCTCCATTGATTAATGTTTCCAAATCAAGCTTTTTACATAGTGATTCATCATGGTTTGATTAGAATCTTCAAGAACTTGCCATATGTCCAAACATGCTAAACATGGATATCTTGATTAGAAAGTGGAATAACTTATTCAACATAACTCCTATGTGATTTATTCGACTTCATGAAAGAATCTTCACTGATAAATGGTTCCAATTCAAGCTTTTTACATAGTCATTCATCCTGGTTAGATTAGAAGCTTCAAGAACTTGCCATATGTCCAAACAGACTAAACATGGATATCCTGATTAAAAAGTGGAATAACTTCTTAAACATAACTCCTTTAGGATTTATTCAACTTCATGGATACTCTCCACAGAATAATGGTTCCAAATCAAGCTTCTTACATAGTGATTGAACCTGGTTTGATTAGAAACTTGAAGAACTTGCCATATGTCCAAACAGGCTAAACATGGATATCCTGATTAGAAAGTGGAATAACTTCTTAAACATAACTCCTTTGGGATTTATTCAACTTCAAGGATACTCTCCACTGAATAATGGTTCCAAATGAAGCTTCTTAGATAGTGATTACTCCTGGTTTGATTAGAAGCTTTAAGAACTTGCCATATGTCCAAACAGGCTAAACATGGATATCCTGATTAGAAAGTGGAATAACTTCTTAAACATAACTCCTGTGGGATTTATTCAACTTCACGGATCCTCTCAACTTAATAATGGTTCCAAATCAAACTTCTTGCATAGTGATTCATCTTGGTTTGATTAGAAGCTTCAAGAACTTGTCATATGTCCAAACAGGCTAAACATGGATATCCTGATTAGAAAGTGGAATAACTTCTTAAACATAACTCCTTTGGGATTGATTCAACTTCATGGATACTCTCCACTGAATAATGGTTCCAAATCAGGCTTCTTACATAGTGATTCATCCTGGTTTGTTTAGAAGCATGAAGAACTTGTCATATGTCCAAACAGGCTAAACATGGATATCCTGATTAGAAAGTGGAATAACTTCTTGAACATAACTCCTTTGGGATTTATTCAACTTCATGAAAGAATCTCCATTGATTAATGGTTTCAAATCAAGCTTTTTACATAGTCATTCATCCTTGTTAGATTAGAAGCTTCAAGAACTTGCCATATGTCCAAACAGACTAAACATGGATATCTTGATTAGAAAGTGGAATAACTTCTTAAACATAACTCTTTTGGGATTTATTCAACTTCATGGATACTCTCAACAGAATAATGGTTCCAAATCAAGCTTCTTACTTAGTGATTGAACCTGGTTTGATTAGAAGCTTGAAGAACTTGCCATATGTCCAAACAGGCTAAACATGGATATCCTGATTAGAAAGTGGAATAACTTCTTAAACATAACTCCTTAGGGATTTATACAACTTCATGGATACTCTCCACTGAATAATGGTTCTAAATCAAGATTCTTACATAGTGATTTATCCTGGTTTCATTTGAAGCTTGAAGAACTTGCCATATGTCCAAACAGGCTAAACATGGATATCCTGATTAGAAAGTGGAATAACTTCTTAAACATAACTCCTTTGGGATTTATTCAACTTCAAGGATACTCTCCACTGAATAATGATTCCAAATCAAGCTTCTTACATAGTGATTACTCCTTGTTTTATTAGAAGCTTTAAGAACTTGCACTATGTCCAAACAGGCTAAACATGGATATCCTGATTAGAAAGTGGAATAACTTCTAAAAGATAACTCCTTTGGAATTTATTCAACTTTATGGATACTCTCCACTGAATAATGGTTCCAAATCAAGCTTCTTGCATAGTGATTCATCCTGGTTTGATTAGAAGCTTCAAGAACTTGTCATATGTCCAAACAGGCTAAACATGGATATCCTGATTAGAAAGTGGAATAACTTTTTGAACATAATCCTTTGGGATTGATTCAACTTCATGGATACTCTCCACTGAATAATGGTACCAAATCAAGCTTCTTACATAGTTATTCATCCTGGTTTGTTTAGAAGCATGAAGAACTTGCCATATGTCCAAACATGCTAAACATGGATATCATGATTAGAAAGTAGAATAACTTCTTCAACATAACTCCTATGAGATTTATTCAACTTCATGAAAGAATCTCCACTTTATAATGGTTCCAAATCAAGCTTTTTACATAGTGATTCATCCTGGTTTGATTAGAAGCTTGAAGAACGTGACATATATCCAAACATGCTAAACATGGATATCCTGATGAGAAAGTGGAATAACTTCTTAAACATAACTCCTTTGGGATTTATTCAACTTCATGGATACTCTCCACTGGATAATGGTTCTGATGAATCCCTTGTGAGGAGATCCTTTTTGTCCCTGATTCTTTTGAAGGATGATCTTCTGGTTTGAGAGAGATATGGGTTGATTTTGATGATGATGGATGGATTCAATGGATGATCTTCAAAAATGATCTATGGACTGATCAAATCTTGTGTATATGTGTCTATGATCAAGAGAATGAACTCTGTTTGTGATCAAAGACAAGTTTGTAATCAGAGAATGAACTCTTTAGCAATCAATGTTCATAGATGAACAAAGGATTCACAAAATTAGAGAGAGTTTTTTTGATAAAAGAGTGAATAATATTTCTGAAAACAAAAGAGAGTTTAAGTAGAGAAGAAGGAAATGGAAAAGTCCTAAAATTGTAGAAAAATAAGAAAAACTTAATTAAAACCAAAATTGTCTTGAAAACTCTATAATAATTATTTAGGCTGACTTCTTCACTTGATTTTCGTGGCTGGTTTGGTTTTGGCTCATACTAAACCAAGCAAGTCATTGCTTCCTTTAATTTCTTGGTTTCTGATCTTGTCTTGAGCTGAGAAAAATCCAAACTCGAATCTGATCACATCTTCATTGTAACTTGAGTTAGAAATAAGGTCAGCATGCTCCATTCCAGCCTTAGGTTCATCTTCAAGCTTTCCATTCAGCCATCCCGGTTTATCCTTTGTCGCATAGTCATCTGGCTCAACCATGATTGCATCATCCCCTCCTCCTTTGAAAAGATTTGTCCTCAAATCTGTATCTCCTACATCAAAAGGAAACAAGTAAGAAGCAAGACAAATGATGAAGAAAATAATCATGAAAGCAACATAAACTTAAGGTTCTGGACAGAAACTTCCTTGGAGTTTTGAAGCCATTTTCCTCAAGTACTTCTATCTCCAAATCTCAGGCTTATAAGATTTGTATTTGCTATTGTTCCTTGCAATCCTATGAGACTCCTCCTGCTGTTCCTGGATACTCAAAACAGAGACTAGAAATCCAGTGTCATATAGGAAAAACAAGTTCTTAATTTGATCAATAACCAAGCATTTCTTTCTGAGAACATGTTGCATTTGTTTCAGACTTTTAAGATACACATCAAAGAAAGTATTGTAAACCAGAATGGTAACAAGGCACTCAATAACATAGAAAAACTTCAATTTGTGTCCCACATGATCAGAATCAGAACATAAAAGTTTAAGTTCAAGATCAGATTCATAATCAATTAGCACATATCTCACAGGTTTAGCATGACTTCCAAAGAATGTGTTGTACACTAATATATCCTCAAAGCTCAAAACAACATCATTGTGAAAGCATGATCTCCAAACAAACCAAGATTTATCAGTTTCAGAACAAACATGAGCAAGTTTCAAATCAGAATCACAACTAAAATCGGTTTCAGCTCTAAGTGATTTTGTTTTCTGAAAATTCCTAACAATAAGTTCTTTCCAGGCAAGTGTGGAAGAAAACAAATCACCAGTGTTCAGTCCATGTCTAAAAAAACCCAGATCAAAGCCATTATCATCAAAGCAAGCAAAAGAATTTCAAGGTTTTCTGAAACATAAATCAGATTGTTGCCAAATAACCTCAATTCTCTTTTCAGGGTGATCAAGGCTTTTGTTAAGTTCCATAAATTGATCAAAACTCAAAAGAAGACCAGGATTGAGTTCACTAACAGGCTGAATACATTTTTGATCAGAGAGTTTATTTGGTTCAAATACTTTAAAAGATTTAATCATGTTTTCAAAAACAAAGTTTGAAACACAAAATTCTTTTACCTTGTCTAGACCAAAATGTTTGACATCACTGGAACTAACCTTAATAAACATTTCAGGCAGGGAATTAATCAAATCAAATCTCTTACAGTGCTCTTGAGAGCTAGGAGACAAAGGTGCATGAGTTGTCTCTGGTTCCAAGCTTATATGTTGCTCTAACACTTCACTTTCTGTTAAGCTCTTATGTTTTGCTTGTGGTGAGTGTTCTGCTGAGACCTGAGGCACTGAAACAAGGCTACTCGGTTGAACCGGTTCAATACAGGTCAGTTCAACACAAGCACTACTGATAAAATTTTCAGATTGAGAAGAGAAAAGAGAGAGCTCATTTTATGTCTCAGTTTCTTCTATTACCTTAAATGACTCTGTTTCCAGCTCTTGGATGATCTGCTCCTGCTTGATGGAACTCATTGGGTCAGGAACCTTTGAGGAAGGTAGTGTGGATGGTCTCAATTGCTGGTCTTTTGAAAACTCCTTGATTACTTGTTGTGCAATCCTTTTGAAATCATCTTGAAACAGCTGGTTGTGCAAATAATCAAGTTCTGCTTGTTGTTTCTGAGACTTCTTTATGGGATCACAACCATAGCAAGCACCTTTCTCTTCTCTGGCATGTCTAGGATGTTCTCTGCTCCTCCTAATTGGTTCCTCTTGCCTCCCTGATCATGCCTTTTCCTGCAAAAAATCAGAATGATTAAAAACCGATTTTTCTTTTCTTATCAAATTCTGTCTTTTTTCCAGCAAACTCTTTGTGGAAGAACTGAATTGATCATGATGTGTCCTCCTCCTGTTAAGCTTTTCCAGTGACCTCCTAGATAGTATCCTTTCCTGCTCATAACCAGACTCATCAATATCATATGAATCTCTTTTTCTCATAGATTTTTCTCTTCTTTCCAAGGCTGCTTTTGTAGCAGAGTCAAACATGTTGGAATCTAACTCCTTTTCAGGATGTCTCCTTCTACCATTGCTTCCTCCATACATGGATTACTATTAAGAAACTCAACAAGAAAATTAACACAATAACATATAGCCGAAGCCTCACTTCTCTCAAGTGTTTCTCTCTGATTTTTCAGTGAGTTTTCTCTGTGAATCCAGTAGCTCAGCAACAAACAAAGATCAAGCTTTTAGAGATCAATTCCCCAACCCCAAAACAGAAGAAAGAGATAGAAAGATTGCAAGATTTTTGTTTGCAAGAGGCATTACCACCAGGGCTGGATTTCTCTTCAGCCAAGTTAGATTTCTCTTCAACTTTTCAAAATTCTTTTTTTTTCTTTTTTTTTCTTTTTTTATCTGGTTGGCCCTCTTGCAGATTATACAGATAGAAAGATAAGAACTTTATGAGAATTACGGAGAAGAAATCAGATTCCCCAAACAAAGAAGAAGAAAAAGAGATTTTCAGATGCAAACCCAGATTTTAGAGTTTCAGAATCAAACCAAGATCAAGAGCCTTCAGATATGCTCTGATACCACTTGATGAATCCCTTGTGAGGAGATCCTTTTTGTCCCTGATTCTTTTGAAGGATGATCTTCTGGTTTGAGAGAGATATGGGTTGATTTTGATGATGATGGATGGATTCAATGGATGATCTTCAAAAATGATCTATGGACTGATCAGATCTTGTGTATATGTGTCTATGATCAAGAGAATGAACTCTGTTTGTGATCAAAGACAAGTTTGTAATCAGAGAATGAACTCTTTAGCAATCAATGTTCATAGATGAACAAAGGATTCACAAAATTAGAGAGAGTTTTTTTGATAAAAGAGTGAATAATATTTCTGAAAACAAAAGAGAGTTTAAGTAGAGAAGAAGGAAATGGAAAAGTCCTAAAATTGTAGAAAAAAAAAAAAACTTAATTAAAACCAAAATTGTCTTGAAAACTCCATAATAATTATTTAGGCTGACTTCTTCACTTGATTTTCGTGGCTGGTTTGGTTTTGGCTCATACTAAACCAAGCAAGTCATTGCTTCCTTTAATTTCTTGGTTTCTGATCTTGTCTTGAGCTGAGAAAAATCCAAACTCGAATCTGATCACATCTTCATTGTAACTTGAGTTAGAAATAAGGTCAGCATGCTCCATTCCAGCCTTAGGTTCATCTTCAAGCTTTCCATTCAGCCATTCCGGTTTATGCTTTGTCGCATAGTCATCTGGCTCAACCATGATTGCATCAGGTTCCAAATCAAGCTTCTTAGATAGTGACTCATCGTGGTTTATTAAGAGCTTGAAGAACTTGCCATATGTCCAAACAGGCTAAACATGGATATCCTGATTAGAAAGTGGAATAACTTCTTAAACATAACTCATTTGGGATTTATTCAACTTCATGGATACTCTCCACTAAATAATGGTTCCAAATCAAGCTTTATACATAGTGATTCATCCTGGTTTGATTAGAAGCTTGAAGAACTTGCCATATGTCAAAAAAAGCTAAATATGGATATCCTGATTAGAAAGTGGAATAACTTCTAAAACGTAACTCCTTTGGGATTTATTCAACTTCATGGAGACTCTACACTGAATAATGGTTCCAAATCAAGCTTCTTACATAGTGATTCATCCTGGTTTCATTAGAAGCTTGAAGAACTTACCAAATGTCCAAACAAGCTAAACATGGATATCCTGATTAGTAAGTGGAATAACTTCTTCAACATAAATCCTATGAGATTTATTCAACTTCATGGATACTCTCCACTGAATAATGGTTCCAAATCAAGCTTCGTACATAGTGATTCATCCTGGTTTGATTAGAAGCTTCAAGAACTTGCCATATGTCCAAACAGGCTAAACATGGATATCCTGATTAGAAAGTGGAATAACTTCTTAAACATAACTCCTTTGGGATTTATTCAACTTCATGGATACTCTCCACTGAATAATGGTTCCAAATCAAACTTCTTGCATAGTGATTCATCCTGGTTTGATTAGAAGCTTGAAGAACTTGCCATATGTCCAAACAGGCTAAACATGGATATCCTGATTAGAAAGTGGAATAACTTATTCAACATAACTCCTATGTGATTTATTCGACTTCATGAAAGAATCTCCACTGATTAATGGTTCCAAATCAAGCTTTTGACATAGTGATTCATCCTGGTTTGATTAGAAGCTTGAAGAACTTGCCATATGTCCAAAAAGCTAAATATGGATATCTTGATTAGAAAGTGGAATAACTTCTAAAACATAACTCCTTTGGGATTTATTTAACTTCATGGAGACTCTCCACTGAATAATGGTTCCAAATCAAGATTCTTACATAGTGATTCATCCCGGTTTGATTAAAAGCTTCAAGAACTTGCCAGATGTCCAAACAGGCTAAACAATGATATATTGATTAGAAAGTGGAATAACTTCTTAAACATAACTCCTTTGGGATTTATACAACTTCATGGATAATCTCCACTAAATAATGGTTCCAAATCAAGCTTCTTACATAGTTATTCATCCTGGTTTCATTAGAAGCTTGAAGAACTTGCCATATGTCCAAACAGGCTTATATAGATATCCTGATTAGAAAGTGGAATAACTTCTTAAACATAACTCCTTTGGGATTTATTCAACTTCAAGGATACTCTCCACTGAATAATGGTTCCAAATGAAGCTTCTTACATAGTGATTACTCCGGGTTTGATTAGAAGCTTTAAGAACTTGCCATATGTCCAAACAGGCTAAACATGGATATCCTGATTAGAAAGTGGAATAACTTCTTAAACATAACTCCTTTGGGATTTATTCAACTTCAAGGATACTCTCCACTGAATAATGGTTCCAAATGAAGCTTCTTACATAGTGATTACTCCGGGTTTGATTAGAAGCTTTAAGAACTTGCCATATGTCCAAACAGGCTAAACATGGATATCCTGATTAGAAAGTGGAATAACTTCTTAAACATAACTCCTTTCGGATTTATTCAACTTCATGGATCCTCCCCACAGAATAATGGTTCCAAATCAAGCTTCTTGCATAGTGATTCATCTTGGTTTGATTAGAAGCTTCAAGAACTTGTCATATGTCCAAACAGGCTAAACATGGATATCCTGATTAGAAAGTGGAATAACTTCTTAAACATAACTCCTTTGGAATTGATTCAACTTCATGGATAATCTCCACTGAATAATGGTTCCAAATCAATCTTCTTACATAGTGACTCATCTTGGTTTCTTTAGAATCATGAAAAACTTGCCATATGTCTAAACAGGCTAAACATGGATATCCTGATTAGAAAGTGGAATAACTTCTTCAACATAACTCCTATGGGGTTTATTCAACTTCATGGATACTCTACACTGAATAATGGTTCCAAATCAAGCTTCTTACATAGTGATTCATCCTGGTTTGATTAGAAGCTTCAAGAACTTGCCATATGTCTAAGCAGGCTAAACATGAATATCCTGATTAGAAAGTAGAATAACTTCTTAAACATAACTCCTTTAGGATTTATTCAACTTCAGGGATACTATCCACTGAATAATGGTTCCAAATCAAGCTTCTTACGCAGTGATTCATCCTGGTTTGATTAGAATCTTCAAGAACTTGCCATATGTCCAAACAGGTTAAACATGGACATCTTGATTAGAAAGTGGAATAACTTCTTAAACATAACTCCTTTGGGATTGCTTTAACGTCATTCATACTCTCCACTGAATAATGGTTCCAAATCAAGCTTCTTACATAGTTATTCATCCTGGTTTGATTAAAAGCTTGAAGAACTTTCCATATGTCCAAACATGCTAAACTTGGACATCCTGATTAGAAAGTGGAATAACTTCTTAAACATAACTCCTTTGGGATTTATTCAACTTCATGGATACTCTCCACTGAATAATGGTTCCAAATCAAGCTTCTTACATAGTAATTGATCCTGGTTTGATTAGAAGATTGAAGAACTTGCCATAAATCCAAACAAGCTAAACATGGATATCCTGATTAGAAAGTGGAATAACTTCTTAAACATAACTCCTATGGGATTTATTCAACTTCATGAAAGAATCTCCATTGATTAATGGTTCCAAATCAAGCTTTTTACATAGTGATGCATCCTGGTTTTATTAGAAGCTTGAAGAACTTGCCATATGTCCAAACATGCTAAACATGGATATCCTGATTAGAAAGTGGAATAACTTCTTAAACATAACTCCTTTGGAATTGATTCAACTTCATGGATAATCTCCACTGAATAATGGTTCCAAATCAATCTTCTTACATAGTGACTCATCTTGGTTTCTTTATAATCATGAAGAACTTGCCATATGTTTAAACAGGCGAAACATGGATATCCTGATTAGAAACTGGAATAACTTCTTCAACATAACTCCTATGGGATTTATTCAACTTCATGGGTACTCTCCACTGAATAATTGTTCCAAATCAGGCTTCTTACATAGTGATTCATCATGGTTTGATTAAAAGCTTCAAGAACTTGCCATATATCCAAACAGGTTAAACATGGATATCCTAATTAGAAAGTGGAATAACTTATTCAACATAACTCCTATGAGATTTATTCAACTTCTTGAAAGACTCTCCACTTACTAATGGTTCCAAATAAAGCTTTTGACATAGTGATTCATCCTGGTTTGATTAGAAGCTTGAAGAACTTGCCATATGTCCATACAGGCTAAAGATGGATATCGTGATGAGAAAGTGGAATAACTTCTTAAACATAACTCCTTTAGTATTGCTTTAACTTCATTGATACTCTCCACTGAATAATGGTTCCAAATCAAGCTTCTTACATAGTTATTCATCCTGGTTTGATTAAAAGCTTGAAGAACTTTCCATATGTCCAAACATGCTAAACTTGGATATCCTGATTAGGAAGTGGAATAACTTCTTAAACATAACTCCTTTGGGATTTATTCAACTTCATGGATACTCGCCACTGAATAATGGTTCCAAATCAAGATTCTTACATAGTGATTGATCCTGGTTTGATTAGAAGATTGAAGAACTTGCCATATGTCCAAACAAGCTAATAATGGATATCCTTATTAGAAAGTGGAATAACTTCTTAAACATAACTCCTATGGGATTTATTCAACTTCATGAAAGAATCTCCATTGATTAATGGTTCCAAATCAAGCTTTTTACATAGTGATTCATCCTGGTTTTATTAGAAGCTTGAAGAACTTGCCATATGTCCAAACATGCTAAACATTGATATCCTGATTAGAAAGTGGGATAACTTCTTCAACATAACTCCTATGGGATTTATTCAACTTCATCAAAGAATATCCATTGATTAATGGTTCCAAATAAAGCTTTTTACATAGTGATTCATCTTGGTTTGTTTAGAAGCTTGAAGAACTTGCCATATGTCCAAACAGGCTAAACATGGATATCTTGATTAGAAAGTGGAATAACTTCTTAAACATAACTCCTTTGGGATTTATTCAACTTCATGGATACCCTCCACTGAATAACGGTTCCAAATCAAGCTTCTTACATAGTGATTCATCCTGGTTTGATTAGAAGCTTGAAGAACTTGCCATATGTCCAAACATGCTAAACATGGATATCCAGATTAGAAAGTGGGATAACTTCTTAAACATAACTCCTTTTGGATTTATTCAACTTCAAGGATACTCTACACTAAATAATGGTTCCAAATCAATCTTCTTACATAGTGATTCATCCTGGTTTGATTAGAAGCTTCAAGAACTTGCCATATGTCCAAACAGGCTAAACATGGATATCCTGATTAGAAAGTGGAATAACTTCTTAAACATAACTCCTTTGGGATTTATTCAACTTCATGGATACTCTCCACTAAATAATGGTTCCAAATCAAGGTTCGTGCATTGTGATTCATCCTGGTTTGATTAGAAGCTTCAAGAACTTGCCATATGTCCAAACAGGCTAAACATGGATATCCTGATTAGAAAGTGGAATAACTTCTTAAACATAACTCCTTTGGGATTTATTCAACTTCATGGATACTCTCCACT